>ML742078.1:0-126790 GCA_009193465.1 Aspergillus avenaceus | reverse complement strand
TTTTTTTTTTTTTTTTTTTTTTTTTTTTTTTTTTTTTTCTATTTAAATAATTTGGTTGAAACTTGTTCACACCACCCCCTTTGAAAGAAAGATCTTGGACAGGAGTTCTTCACTACTACTTTTTTTTTTTTGTTTTTATTATTATTTTTTGAACTGACAGAGAGAGAGAAAAAAAAAAAAATCTCGCAGTTAGCCACAACCAACAGCTATCAGAGAAAAACGGTTCTAAACCTTTATAGGAATGAACAGGAGAGAGGAATAAGGAAAGTCCCACGAGAGTTAATCCCATCAGAGTTTAAGGACTTTCTTAAGGTTTGACTTGGTGCCAATTGTGCGCACAATTTTGGAGTCCTCATTTTTCACCGCCGTTGCCCGGACTCGAAGCCAAAGAAAAGGGAGAAAAAGAAGAAAAAGAAGATTAATTTCTTCCACTATAAAAAAAGGCAAGTTCATGCAGATATTTCGTCACTGAAGGGGAAGAGAAACAAAAAGAATAAGAGATAATAAAAGGAAATAAAAAAAAAAAAGGGTTAAGAAAAGAAGTATATCCAATACAATTGGAGAAACTGTTCCATTGAATGACAACAGGTACCAGTTAATATTATCATTTTCCCTTCCTTTCTTATTCTATGATTATTATTATTATCATCATCATCATTGATTATAATTGTTCCTTTTTCTTTTTTTTTTTTTTTTTTTTTTTTTTTTTTTTTTTTTTTTTTTTTTTTTTTTTTTTTTTTGCTTTTTGACACGAACCCTTTCCGGACTCGGATCCTTTCCACCTTTTTTTATTTTTCTTTTTTACCCTTTAGATAGTTTCTTTTTGTTTTGTTTTTGTTTTGCTTTATTTCTTTTTATCTTTTTATTTCTCTTTATTTTCTTTTATTTTTTCCTTTTTCCACCCATTTTCTCAAAATCTCCCCACAACCGCTGACTTAGCTTTTAGTTCGGTCTTTTAGTCTCCGGGAGTCCACCCGAATTTCTGTTGACATCAACCGTTTTTCCTTTGCTCGTCCTCTCCGAACCCCCCTTTGCCTTTCTTTCTCGACTGATACCCCTACCATTGCTTCAGGGTTGATGGTGGATTCGAGCTAACGGCCTGTCCTTTTTAAAACCTCCCCCAATTCCCGCGAATTGGTCGGCATTGGCATTGTGACCGATGTAACGCATCGCGCCTTTGCTTCTCCAGCCCACCCCCGCCCCCAAGGGACCCCCATTATCAGACCATTCCAATTGCTTGAGATCGCTATTTCGCACCGACTACCTTCGACGCGTGACGGGAAACGAATTTACGACCTGAATCTCTTATCTATACTTTGTTTCCCGGGTCTGATTGGGTCCATTTTCGTCGCCGTTTTACGTACTACCGAGGCTCAGGAGGTCTCATATACAGATTGTTTCGAAACTACCTTTGGACGCCCATCGCATTGAATTCAATTTACTCGAGCTATCGACCTTTTTTATTTTTATTTTTTCTTCAAACCAACAAATTATATAACTGATTAATCGGACCTTTTTTTAAAGTGCAACTTCAATGCGGCCACAGTATGTCCAACCTAGAAGTTCTTGCGCGCAACGGTTGCTAATCGCTTCACATAATGAAGACGGGAATATCATATCGTCGTGTTAGGCGCTGGTAGGCACCACTAAATGTCTAGAGATATTAGAGCTTGTCGCTGATACACATCGTTTCGCGCGCAACAGGTGGAGTGGGAAAGAGCTGTCTTACTGGTATTTACCCTCATTCTTGGACATATAAGCGTGTCGCTTCGGGGATGTCTTTTTAGCTCACACTATGCAGCTCAATTTGTTCAGAATGTCTGGATCGAGAGCTACGATCCGACGATCGAGGACTCGTATCGCAAACAGATCGAGGTAGATGTAAGTGGATCAAAACCAACGACGGGAATGTCTCAGTTCGTTGATTGTCTTAGGGTCGACAATGTATTTTAGAAATTCTTGACACTGCGGGAACAGAACAATTCAGTAAGTCTACACACTTGAACAATGTCGCTCAGTCCTCGCGTTAACGTATCGCTAGCTGCCATGAGGTACACCAATACGCCGTCCCACCCAGTCCACTGGGATCCACTACTGCAGCCCTGGAACTGACACATAACCACTCACCCCCTGTCGGACCCGCATGCTAACGGTCACTTTCCAGAGAATTGTACATGAAACAAGGCCAAGGGTTTCTACTCGTATTTTCCATTACCAGCATGTCCTCATTGAACGAACTGTCCGAGCTACGAGAACAGATCATCCGCATCAAAGACGATGAGAAAGTTCCCATTGTTATTGTCGGCAACAAATCCGACCTGGAAGAAGACCGTGCGGTGCCCCGTGCTCGCGCTTTCGCCCTCTCCCAGAGCTGGGGCAACGCCCCTTATTATGAGACATCGGCTCGCCG
Source organism: Aspergillus avenaceus (assembly GCA_009193465.1). Lineage (NCBI taxonomy): Eukaryota > Fungi > Ascomycota > Eurotiomycetes > Eurotiales > Aspergillaceae > Aspergillus > Aspergillus avenaceus. Next base: position 124,380 of record ML742078.1, on the reverse strand, counting down.
CCGAGCCAATGTCAACGAGGTCTTCATTGACCTCTGCCGTCAGATCATCCGCAAGGACCTGCAAGGCAGTTCCAAGGGCCGCGACGAACCCGAACGGAAGCGTGAAAACACCAGTAAACCCGATCGAAAGCGAGAACCACGACGGCGGACAAAACGGAAGGGGCCTTGCGTGATTCTATAAAGTAACGAATGTTATAAACTATAAGCTGGCCTTACGTGAACTTGGTTTCATATTTGCCTGATATCCAAACAACCCCTATCTATTACCCTTTCTCTCTTCAAGCCCTCACCGGCTCATCCTTTTTTTTTTTTTCCTATCCTTTTTCTCTTATCTCTGCACATACATTCATCTCTTCATCCTCTTACCTACCACCTTTACCTAATGTTTTCAATCCAATACGCTTATCCCCACGATAGATATATGTTGGCTCATAACCACTTCTCCTTTTCTTATCTCCTGTCGATACGTCTGTTTGTCATTTTAACGTCGAGGAATGAGAAAAATAAAAAGTTGTACCTTATTTCCTTTGGTTAACAATTGCTCTGCTACCTTGTCGAGTTTTTTTTCTTCTCGTTTCTTGTTCGTCATTGTTCTTGCTTTTTTTGAGAATACGAGACACGTGCGGTGCCTGCTACTGCTGTCACCTCAATTTTTTTAAAGTTCCTTTCTGATTTGAATAAAGCATGGTAGATTGTCGACTTAGGTAAGTACGCAGTAATATTTTATTCTCTGATAACCATGACCAGGTATTGCTTATAAAGTGGCATTTTAACAAGCGGAAGATGCTTCATATCTAACGTAATTTATACGGTTCAAAAAAAGAGAAAATGCGCTTTACATCCGGAAGACACCGAACTTCGTCGGCACATCCTCCGCTCTTCCACCTAATGCGGCTGCCAAACTCAGTCCCAGAACATGTCTGGTTTGCGCTGGGGGAATGACCCCGTCATCCCATAGTCGGGCGGAGGAGAAGATCGCTTCGGATTCGCGGTCGATGCGAGCTTTCAGGGCTGGGTCGGCGGTGCGACCTACTGTCTCCATGACGGCGGAGAGTTGCTCGGAGCCCATAACGCCGATTTTGGCATTCGGCCACATGAATAGTAGGCGGGGAGAGTATGCGCGACCGCTGTTTGGTTGGTGGAGTTGTTAGTTTGTTGTCTTTTGTGTTGTTTCAAGGGTGGGGATAGGTTATGTAACGTACCACATGCCGTAGTTGCCTGCACCGGCGCTGGACCCGAATACGACGGTGAATTTAGGCACATTTGCGCAGGCGACTGCTGTCACTAGCTTGGCGCCGTTTTTGGCGATGCCGCCCTTTTCGGCGTCGGCGCCTACCATGAAGCCGGAGATGTTCTGGAGGAAGAGCAGGGGGATGTTGCGCTGGGCGCAGAGTTCGATGAAGTGTGCTCCCTTCAGGGAAGACTCGGAGAAGAGGATGCCGTTGTTGGCGACGATGCCGACTTTGTGGCCGTAGATTCGGGCGAAGCCTGTCACCAGGGTGGTGCCGTAGTCGCGTTTGAACTCGGCGAATTCGCTGCCGTCTACGATGCGGGCAATCACTTCGTGGGCGGGGATCTGGCGACGGAGGTTCGTTCCGACGATGCCGTTGAGCTCAGCTGGATCGTAGAGCGGTTCCTTGATGGTGTTTGCGTCTAGTTTAAGCGGGACGCTTGTCGTGGGGTAGTTCAAGTTGGCGACGGATCTGCGGGCTAGAATGAGGGCGTGTGCATCGTCTACGGCTAGGTAATCTGTCACCCCGGAAATTGTGCTGTGCAGCCGACCGCCGCCGAGGTCTTCGGCTGATACCTCTTCGCCGGTGGCTGCCTTTACTAACGGGGGACCGGCCAAGAAGATGGTGCCCTGGTTCTCGACAATGATGGTCTCGTCACTCATGGCAGGGACGTACGCTCCTCCCGCTGTGCATGGGCCCATGACCACGGAGATCTGGGGGATTCCCATGGAGCTCATCCGGGCTTGATTGAAGAAGATGCGGCCGAAGTGTTCCTTGTCTGGGAAGACGTCCGCTTGGTGGGGAAGGTTTGCACCGCCTGAGTCGACGAGATAAAGACATGGGAGCTTGTTCTCCTGGGCGATTGCTTGCGCCCGCAGATGCTTCTTGACGGTGATGGGGTAGTATGTGCCTCCTTTGACTGTGCTGTCGTTCGCCACAATCATACAGGTCACTCCTTCGACGGTTCCGATCCCCGTAATGATACCACCAGCGGGCACATCTTCGCCGGGGTATACCTCGTGGCCGGCCAGCGGGGAGAGCTCCAGGAACGAAGTGCCAGGGTCGATGAGGGCTGTTACTCGATCTCGTGGGAGCATTTTCCCCCTAGCAATATGCTTATCTTTGGCCTTTTGCGGCCCTCCTTGTGAGATGGTGGTGTGTAGATTGCCCATTCGCTCCACGAGTTCTTTCATCTGCTCGGCATTCTCCTTGAAGTCGGATGAAGATGTGTCCACCGCAGTGGGCAGGACAGATATGGCTGATGCATGGTGCGGGTGTGTGTAACTGGCCACCGATCTGAGTGATGTTTTGGAGGTTGTTGTAGTGGGAAACCGCCTGAGTAGTTGTCGTGAGTAAGGGAGTGTTGTTGTTTTGGAGCTCAAGCTCCGCAAAAGCAGAGACGGTACGCGCATTGCGGGGAAGAATGAGCCAATGTTGAGTAGGATGGAGTGCACCGCAGTACAGGTACAATGCGCTATAGCATGACACTGGACAGAACGGCACTTCGAGGTAGAACGACTATAATATAACGGTCAAGGGAAGCTGAGCATGGGAGAGAACGTGACCCCAGATTGAGTTGCGGAGAAACAACTGCGATGATTACCGCGTTTAGCCGCGGCGGCAGTTCCGCCTCCACATTTCCACCCCCAGTTTATTTTATACTTCTTCTTTTCCTTCTCCTCGGCTTTTCCATTCCTATTACTCTATTGTTCTCATCCCTCGCACAGTTAAGAATTCAGAATGGCGGCTGTATCACGGATCCCTTTCCTCTTCCGCAGCTCCTCTAGAGCATTGGGGACAATCAGAAAACCCCTCATACAAACCCCCGCATTACGATCATTCGCAACAAAACACCCCAAGGGCTTCGAGCCACCGACCGAAGATGACCTCTTAGAGCTCCGGGAACGAGTCCAGGAATTCACCAGTCAGTACATGATTCCGGTTAATCTAAGCTACGTAATCTGACAATTAACTCAATCAAGGGAGAGAGATCACCGAAGACGTAGCCGCACAGACCGACGCCCAGAATGAATTTCCAGCGGAAATGTGGAAGAAACTAGGTGATGCTGGGTAATATGCAGTGTCTCGTGCATCGCAGTCAATTCTAACGTTGGCTAGGTTTCTCGGTATCACCGCCAATGAAGAGTATGGCGGTCTTGGGATGGGCTACCAAGCACACTGTGTAGTTATGGAAGAGATTAGTCGTGCCTCAGGTATTACTTTCTTTCTATTGCCTCTATACTAGTCTAGAGATGAATGGTGCTTGCTCATTCTAATTGCGTGGTACCCTTGTTCTAGGCAGTATCGCATTGTCATACGCTGCACACTCCCAGCTCTGTGTCAACCAGTTGTCCATAAACGGGTCCCCGGAACAGAAAGAGCGTTTCCTTCCTGGTCTTCTATCCGGCGACAAGATCGGTGCTCTAGCGATGTCAGAGCATTCCGCTGGGTCTGATGTAGTTAGCATGAAGACAGCGGCCAAGGCGGTTGACGGCGGTTATTTGTTGAACGGGACAAAGATGTGGATCACAAATGTAGGCCCTCCCTCACTACAGTATCTCGAGTAGTCTACTAATCCTCGTACAGGGCCCGGACGCAGACTATGTTATCGTCTACGCCAAAACCGAGCCCCAACAAGGTTCTAAAGGAATCACCGCATTCATCGTCGAAAAGAATTTCAAAGGGTTCTCATGCGCCCGAAAGCTCGACAAGTTGGGAATGCGCGGCTCGAATACAGGCGAGCTCATCTTCGAGGACGTCTTTGTCCCGAAGGAGAACATACTTGGAGAAGTGAACCGCGGCGTGCGAGTCCTAATGGAAGGCCTGGATCTGGAACGTCTCGTCCTTAGCGCTGGCCCTCTCGGGTACGTCTAACCTAACACGATTCTTCACGTTACATAAGAGCTGAAAACTAATCATCAATTCCAATATAGGATAATGCAAGCTGCCCTCGACATTGCCCTCCCATACACCCACGTCCGGAAACAATTCGGCACCCCCATCGCTCACAACCAGCTCGTCCAAGGGAAACTGGCAGACATGTACACAAAGCTACAGGCCTCGCGGGCCTACACATACGCTACAGCACGACACATCGACAACTCTGCCTCGTTGGCGGACGTGGCTATCCGGACGCAAGACTGCGCCGGTGCGATCCTGTATGCGGCAGAGCGGGCGACAGAATGTGCACTGGACGCCATCCAGCTTATGGGTGGGAATGGGTATATCAATGAGATTCCAGCGGGAAGATTACTTCGCGATGCAAAGCTGTATGAGATCGGGGCCGGAACCAGCGAAATTCGCCGGATGGTGATTGGTCGGGCTTTCAACAAGGAATTCGCGTGAGATACAAAGAAAAGAGTTTAAAAAAAATAAGATAAGTCGATCGGCGTCCTCTACATTTTTTTCTATCTAATTGCATCGTGGTTGAACTTGCGTCCTTTGTATTTACAATCTATGTGCGGGCAATGTTAAGATATACAAGGAATGGTATTTTTCATATATTCATGGGTCAATTTGGGTTCTATTTCGCTTTGTTCCTCGCAGACCTGCGAACGGGACCGGACGATGTTGGCGGATCGACAGATTCGCCCACTTTCTTGGATGCGATTCGCTTTGATTTCGGTTTAGTCGTGGTTGTTTCTGAATTCCCATTCGACTCTTGGTCGTCGACCGAGTCGGACGCCTTGCGCTTTCTGCTTCTGACAGGGGGCGCGGGTGCAGACTTGGAATTGTGACGGTCCAGTCTTGGCTCTTGGGGTTGTGGTACAGAAGTAATGGGATCAGATGACTGTACAGCCGTATCGTGACCTTCAATCGGATACTCATGTTCCAGCATCTTAGAATTAACCGGCAAATCAGAGGGCGACGCGACGACTCTACGAGCATGCACAGTCAGCGGCGGCGAGGCGGACGACTTGGCGGGACTAGTCGTTTTCGAGACGTCTTCCGACCCGACATCCGTCTCCCGGAGACGCTCCAATGACGATACCCCGGAGTTCTCATCCGAGCTTATATCCATCATCTTGCCATCGCCAACGCGCGAGCGGGGCGGCTCCATGTCATTTGTGTAAGGGGGAGCGACTTTGCGGACTCGTGTGCGACCAAGTGCGGGGTGCGACGACCGGAATATTTCGCGCCAGTTCTTCAGAAGCGCCACCTTTTCACCGTCGCCGGGTTCGTGCAGCTGCCGCGGCGGCGTGTCGTCGTTGGGAGTTTTCCACACCGTCCCTTGAAACGAGGCAATGTCGGTAGTGAGAGTTGATTTCTTGGTCCTGAGTTTCTCGGGTGTTGGCATCGTCTTCGTCTTTACACCGTCTGCTTTGCGAAGGTGGTTCGGTTTATTTGGCCACAGGCCCATTGCGCGTTGTCGTCGCACGGCTGTTGGGTCCTCATCGTAGTAATCGTCGGATTGATCGTCCCAGTCTGAAAAGTACTCTTCTACCTCGAAAGAGGGGTCTTCGAAGAAGATCGCATCGTAGTTGGCGGTTGCTGCGAGGTCATCCTGGGTTCTTCTTGTTAGTGAAGTGTCCTGACCGGCATTGAATTATTTCCTGCATTGCGGAAGCACACTCACAGCAACGCCTGGATCGGGCTCCTCGATCCAAAAGATATCCTCATCGTATTCGTCGTAATAATCTTCATCGTCCGACATTATGAATAATACCGTAAAACAATTTGAAGAGTAAAGGGGGGGAAATTGCGAATGTAAAAAGTATCTAATAGAACGGAAACGATTGCAGAGATTTTAAAACCACAAATTAGGATGACAAAGTCAATCAAATCATTAAATGCAACCGATAGATTAAGTCCCGTAAGCAACGGTGACGTCGGAGGGAGGAAGGGTTCAGTCAATCGCGTTTTCGGCGAAAAAAAAGAGAAGGGTAAAAAAAAAAAAAAGGGCGATGAACAAACATGAACAAACAACTTGCAGAATTGGGTGTGGGTCGCGGGTATTATCACGTGTATTTCCTTTCCCCGCAGCCTTTTTCGCTTTGCGTCGGCTCAAGGGGGTCTGGGGAAAAAAGGGTAGCTTAATGCGTCGTACAAGTACCTAAGCTAACCCTTCTCACCGTGACAATTTTTTTTAACCCTTGTACGGAATTGTCTTTTGGGACTGGGAGCTGGAATATGCTGTTGTTGACTCACTGTGGCTTCTTTGTGTTGAATTAACATTGTGATCTCCATACTAATCTATCTACAATGCCGCTATCGTCTGTTCTCCGCACTGCTTCCCGCTTGAGGCCCACGGCTGTTCAGCGGATAAGTAGGACTGCGTCCACGTCTTCGACTAACTCAAAACCTCAAACTTCACTGGATTCGATTCTTATTGCGAATCGGGGAGAAATTGCTTTGTATGCATGCTGTACTTTGTTTTAAATATTTTTTTTATCCAGTTTCATTGCTAATTGTGTTCTAATCTCAGACGAGTTGGACGTACCGCAGCTCAACATGGTATCCGAGTTACTACGCTATATACCGACCCAGATAGTCGATCTCAACATGCTCTCAGCTCGCCGTTTGCATTTAATCTAGGATCCGTTTCCGCTTATCTCGATGGGGATCGCATTATCGAGATCGCAAAGAAAGAGGGTTGCCAAGGGATACACCCGGGCTATGGCTTCGTACGTATCATTTAGACGACCAAGCATCACTATACTAATCGGGCGTTACTAGTTGAGTGAGAACTCCGAATTTGCACGAAAGTGTACAGAAGCTGGACTGGTCTTCATTGGCCCTCCATGGAAAGCTATCGAGGACATGGGTGACAAGAGGTAAGGAAATATTCTTCAAAGATCATCTACATCTTGCTAAGATCCTGTGAAGTCAGTCGAAAAAGATTATGACCGCGGCCGGCGTACCTTGCGTTCCCGGGTATCATGGCCAGAACCAAGACCCTGGGTTTCTAGAAGCCGAAGCCGATAAGATCAAATACCCTGTGCTCATCAAGGCCATCAAAGGTGGGGGTGGTAAGGGAATGCGTATAGCCCAATCCAAGTCAGAGTTCCAGGCTCAGCTGCAATCGGCGAAATCGGAAGCAATGAACTCGTTTGGAGACGACCACGTTTTAGTGGAAAAGTACATTACCACACCGCGACACATTGAGGTCCAAGTCTTTGCAGATAAGCACGGGAACAGTGTCGCTCTTGGAGAGAGAGACTGCAGCATACAAAGGCGCCACCAAAAGATCCTTGAGGAGTCGCCTGCTCCTCATCTCCCTGACGTTACGAGGAAGGACCTTTGGGCCAAAGCACGCGCGGCTGCACTGGCTGTAGGTTACGAAGGCGCTGGTACCGTTGAATTTATCTTTGACAATGATACTGGCGAGTTCTTTTTCATGGAAATGAACACCAGGCTTCAAGTCGAACATCCGGTCACTGAGATGGTCACTGGTCAGGATTTAGTTTACTGGCAGTTGAAGGTCGCCGAAGGCGCTAAACTTCCATTGACTCAGGAAGAAGTAGAAGCTTATATGACAACCCGTGGACACGCGATTGAAGCAAGAATTTATGCAGAGAATCCTGACCAAGGTTTTATACCCGATTCTGGAACACTGTTGCACGTCCGCACCCCAACACCTACGGAAGACATTAGAATTGATGCCGGCTTCGTCGCTGGCGATGAAGTTTCTGCGCATTACGATCCCATGATCGCCAAACTGATTGTGAGAGGCGGTACACGGCAAGAGGCTATTCGCAAACTGGCGGCAGCTTTGGAAGAGTATGAGGTTGCGGGGCCCATTACAAACATTGAGTTTCTGAAGACAATCTGCAAGAGCACTGATTTCATAGCTGGAGAAGTAGAGACCGGGTACATTGAAAAGCATCGCGAAGAGTTGTTTACCCGAGAAACAATCGAGCCGGAGGTGCTCGCACAAGCAGCGCTGGCTTGTCTGCACAATGACTCTCACTCTTCTGCCCGAAAGCAAGCCAATTTCGAAGGCTCCGCCGTAGGGTTCAGCCCAAGTTACCAATTACGACAGATGGCGCTTGCACATTTGACGCCCGGTGCCAAGGACGGTACCAAAGTTGATGTTCGCGTTCAGCAAACAGGTGACCATACTTTCAATGTGGAGGTTGACGGGCGTACCTTTGAGCAGGTGGTGAGCCACAGCAATCCGAACTCGCATGTCGTTACCTCTTTCTTTCCACATACGCGGCTGGATACCACGGTGATTCGCGATGATGACACAATCATCGTATTCCAGAAAGGGACCCAGTATCGTCTAACAATACCGCGGGCGAAATGGATGGACAAAGCATTGGGAATGAAAGACGTGACCAATAGCGTTCTAGCGCCAATGCCGTGCAAAGTTCTGCGCGTAGAGGTTCAGGCAGGTGACGTGGTGGAAAAGGACCAGCCACTGGTGGTGATCGAGAGCATGAAAATGGAAACTGTTATCCGCAGTCCACAAAAAGGCACCATTTCAAAAGTGGTACATCAAAAAGGAGTAAGTCACGCGGACACTTCCCCCCTGCACATATTCCTTGTCAATTTTGCAATAGAAAGGTTATTGGAAAGGCTATTTGGATCATAACCACGGATTCGGCCCGGTGTGGGCAAATTTTCGCCCGTTTCGTATCCCCCTTTTTTACTCTGGGAACTCGGCGACCGGGGTCTGGGGTCTGTCTGAAACGGCTGGAATTTTCTTTCGTGCACGGACCGGCTGTCAAGCTTCCACGGCCTTTCCTCCAGACTTCGAAAACTTCCACTTAACCAATGACAAATGGCTAACGTTCCCCTGCAGGACCAGTGCAAAAGCGGAACTCCGCTTGTTGAATTTGCGGAAGAGGGCGGTGAAAATTAACAACCTGAGTATTACCTGTCGCCAAATCTACTTATCATTTGTCCTCAATAATGAACTTTGAGCGGAATAGGAAGGTTGAAAGTATGTACAGGATAACATTTCGCCTCAGATGAACAAGAAAATTAGGTGAGAGTGGCCCCAAACTAGGGTGATAATGAATTAAACGCGAACCATCATGTACACCGTAGGGATCGATATGGCAGAAAGCTTCCATAACACAATTAATCTCCACGGAGAAGAATGGTGTCAAATCCACTTCCAATGACAATGCAAGATACAGTTTGATTATACTGTCCACATGACAGTAGCACATGACCGCCTGTTGATATGTACACAGTAGCAAAGTTGGACAAAGTACTCCGGAGTCCCATAGCCATGGAACAAAGGCAAAACAAGGGAACTCCGAGCGACAAAAATAGGGCCCTATTAAGGCCCACAGTCTCACAGTGGAGCAGCTGTGGGATGGATATGACAGGGTTGAACTTAAGGAACTTAGCTGCCATCAATAGAAGTGAAGAACCTTTTATTCTGAATGGGTCCTCCCCAGTTCAGGATTACAGTTGGCTCCATCTGGTTCCGCCCCACTGTCTCCCGTTCATAGATTAGCGCACGGGATGCGCGGCAACAGGAAACATCGAGAATAATGAAAAAGACAAAATAGCAAGATAACCGATCTTGTCGGGCAACGTACATACAAGGCACTCACCGACCTATGTTCTGGCACTTGGGAAGAAAGGCAGAAAGGGACAAGAAAAAAATTCAGATGGTTGTTTGCCGCGCCGAGTCGAATTCCAGGATTAGTTCGGGGGGCTGATGTGGCAAAGGTAAAGAGATCATCCCCCAAAGAAAAAGAGATCTGATGATGTCGTAGTGACTGTTGAAAGAAAGAATCTTATATGTCATTGACAAAGTACGTGCAGTCTTGGAATCAGACTTTGCATGCATGCATGTATGTACTTCAAAAGTTATAGACGGGTAACTTTAAGGTCTGATCATGACAAAGCTTCTGACTGATTAGAATGAGATAGCCAACTGATGTGGTGGCAATCTCGGAAATTCAAAATTGGGGCCTGAAATGAGTTTGATTGTGACATAGATTATGTTAGATTGAGAATTCGGATATCATTGCGAATGTTGCATTCATTATTGCATCCTGGAACACCTAGCATGCTCCACTTAGTTTATATAAGGTAATGGCATTTGGGCAAATAATTGTTGATTATCAAATTATTGAAAGGATTTTCAGAGTACCATTGGTAATGGCCTAAATCTGACACGAGATAAAAATGAATAATAGTAACAAGAAAAAGGGAAAAAGAAATATGGGAAAGATAGCACAGGTGTTACAAAAAAAAAAGAAAGGGTGAAAAAAAAAAAAAAAAAAAAATTTTTTCTTAAAAAAAAAAAAAAAAAAAAAAAAAAAACTGGGAAACTTCGATGAATAATTGAATTTACGGTATTTCGTTTTTCTTCCCAAAAAAAGATGGACAATTCTCACGCTAGAATCCTTGGAAGATGACTAGCGGCAGCAGGCATTGGGGATCATCGAGAAGCCGGTGAAAAAAAAAAGAAAAGCTGAGGAGGCGTATTGAAGTCACGCGGGAACAGGGCGGGAGGCAAAAAGAGGATGGAGTTGTTTTGAATTCCACTCATTAGGCAGATCCTAGTCAGATCGATGTTATGGCGGTTGGGGCCTGGCCCAGGGTTTTTATTCCATCACCGCCTTGACATCAGTATTTTTGATTTTCTAAAACCAGAGAATCAAAAAGGAAATAAAAACCAATATTAATCAGAGAAAAAATAACAAGAGGTCAGTGGTAATGTAAAACCAGGGGCAGCAGAATCAGAAACCAATCCAATACGACATTACAGTGGGATTGTCCCCTGGCCACCCCTACTTGGAAATTTGAACCAGTAGAAATATTCCCCAGCCACAAGTCACTTTGGCCACGCTTTACAGCCATGAAAATACTCCGATCATGTTGTTGTTGCTGTATTGTATTTGGCGGTCGGTCACCGCAATTGCGCTCTTCCTCTGTCTTTCTGTCTCTCTCTCTCTCTCTCTCTCTCTCCCCACATCCATCTCTGTCTCTCTTTCCTTTCCCTTGATACATTCCCCGGGGCTCCTTTGTCCAGTCAATGTTTTAGCTTTTCATCTGAATTTCCATTTCGGGGTTTATTTTAGTTTTTTTTTATTTTCTTTTCTTTTCTTATTTTGTATTTCCCTGTTCGATTGTGGACACTTTTATGCCAATCCTTGATTACTTTTAGTTTTAATATTAAATACCTTTTTTTTTTTTTTTTCTAATTCCATTCCCCTTTACCGTAAAGAGGCGAATCAATCCTTTGGATTTTTCACCCACTATTGTTTGTTGCTAGGGTTGAAAGGACAGGTTACTTATATCCTTCCTGCCCGTCTGATCTACCTGGGGAATTTCTTCTCCTATTTTCTTTTATTCCTTTCCTGTATTCCATCTATCCCTTCGCGGCAGTTTCACTCCCTTTGACTGCTTACTTTGTAACTCTGTAGCTATACTCAATTGATTTTTTGTCCCTCTCACATATACACAATGGTCCGTTCCACGCTTGCCCGTCAAGCTGTCAAGGCTTTGAAGATCACCACTCGCCCGGCAGTGACACCGTCCTCACGGCCGGCTGTATCCAATACCTTCCTCCGAGGCCTATCCACCACCGTCCCCCGTGCCGATGATAAGGCGAAGAAGGACCCCTTCCTCGCGGCAACCACCAAAGCACCCGAGGGTGAATTGGGTGATAAGGAGGGTCGTTTCGCTCGTGTCGACGAGAGCTTACAGATTGAATACCCCGATGATGCGAACATGCCTCGCAGTCCTGTTGTCCAGGGCCGCGGAGGAATGCATTTCAAGCGTACCCTTGCTCAGTTTTCGCTAGAGAACAAGGTTACTCTGGTCACCGGTGGAGCTCGTGGGCTGGGTCTGGTCATGGCTCAAGCTATCGTTGCATCGGGGTCTGACCTCGCCATCGTTGATTTGAACAGTGTGTTCCATCTTGGTCTGTGCTCACGGATTATATACTGACAATTACAACAGAGGCTGAAGCTGAGGAGCAAGCACAGAAGCTAGTGGAACAATTCCGCAAGGAGAACCCCGGCTTGGAAGAGTAAGTAACCAATTAACTTTAGTTTCTAAACTACATTCAAAGGCTAATTCTCTGGGCTTAGAATGCCCAACGTTACCGCGCACTACGCCGATGTTTCCGACCCGACTTCCGTGAACGAGGCCATTTCAGAGATTGTCTCGAAGCACGGCCGTATTGACAACCTTGTCACCTCGGCTGGTTTCACCGAGAATTTCGACGCCATCTCCTATCCTCATGACCGTATTCAGAAGCTGTGGGGCGTCAACGTTGATGGCACCTACCTCTTCGCGACCGGTGTCGCCAAGCACCTCATGGAACGCAAGTCTCCCGGTAACATCGTCATGATCGGTAGCATGTCTGGTGCCATTGTCAATGTTCCCCAGCCTCAGGCTCCTTACAACGCCGCCAAGGCTGCCGTCCGTCAACTCGCTGCTTCATTCGCTGTCGAGTGGGCCGGCCACGACATCCGGGTCAACTGCATCAGCCCGGGTTACATGCTGACTGCTTTGTATGTGCATCTTATCAACCAATTGCCTGAAACATCGCTAACAGCCCCTATACAGGACCCGCAAGATCTTGGATGAGAACCCCGACTTGAGAGACAAGTGGATCTCTCTCATCCCCTACGGCAAGATGGGTACTCCCGAAGACCTGATGGGCCCCGTTACCTTCCTCCTCAGTGACGCCGCCAAGTACATCACAGGGGCCGACATCCGTGTCGACGGCGGCTACACCCTGACCTAAACACCCAACCTCTCTTCCTTCCTCTCTTTACTTTTCATATGCGCATGATGTACGGACTGTGTTAGATTCGATAGACTGGTTTTTTTTTTTTTTTTTCCTTTAGGGGGTGGTATCTGGAGCTTTGCCGGCTTTTACGCGTCACCTTCTCTCTCAATTGGGTACGCCCATTGGAGCTGCATTTCAACGGTTATTATTTCTTTTCAAAGAAGCGAGTATCCCGGGGAAAATGTTTTACAATAAAAAAAGCGGAAACGGTTGTTACTTTTGTGGAGTACCCAAAATCGCGGTTTGGTTTTTGTTTGTTTTGCATGATAGACTTTGCTTTTTTTCTGATTGATAGCGTGATTTGATTATCTTTATCTAAATTTAAAATATAGTGATTAACTCGAGGTACCTTTGATTCGATTACTGTCTGGTAGTTTTTGTGACATCACTGATCTATGAAAATGGGTCTATGACGACATCCAGTGTGGATAAGTGGGTATTTGGCCCCGCGAAAATAACAGTTGCTATCAGACATCGCATGAACTGCATCCACACGAAACTAAATAACTCTGAACCTATGAATTGTACAAGATCTCATCAATCAATGAATTAGTGGGAAAGTTATCTTCAAATCATATATAATGAGCATATAATACTTAACATGATATAATACTCCAAACTCGATCACATTACATTAGCCCCCACGGGGAAGCGACAATTAAGGTACAGAAGATAGATAATAAGTTAATACAGTTTAGTATTCATCGGCCAATCCGTTCCGGTCCTTTTTTTTTTCTTTGAAGGTTCTTTCATCTTTCCAGATCTTCCGTTTGTACATTGCTCGTGCGTTTATGTTGAAATACAGCAATGTACTAAGATACTTGGCCCTTGTAGTCGGGGTTTAGAAGTACTTTCTCTTCCGGGAGGTGGAGGAAGCCGTGGAAGAGGCGCTGGAGGAGGAACCGCTGGAGGAAGGCGTGCTGGATGGCGAGGCGGAACTGGACGCGCTGCTTCCGGATGAAGTTGAGTTGAAGGAGCCGACCAGGGGACCGATGTTGAATTTCTGGTTGCAGGGGGCGGCGGGGGCGGAGACGCAGTTCTTGAGGTAGGAGCCTAGCTGGCCGATCTGGGTGCCGTTCTTGAGGACGTGATCCGGTGTCCAGGCTGGGGGCAGGGAGGAGCTGTTGGACGGGAAGATGACGGGGGTCTGCTGGGCGCCGATGTAGGCTACGTGGGCGCCGTGCTCGGCGGCCAGGCGCGCGAGCAGGAAGGATACCTCGGGGGCTTGGGTGTATCCGGCCAGACCGATCAGGGCGCCGGTGACGGAGGACTCGATCTGCAGGGCGGTCTTGACGAAGGCGTCGGCGTCCTTGGAGGACGGGAAGGTGAAGTTGCAGCGGGGGGCGCTGAAGCCCGACACGCTCTTCCCGGTCTGTTGGACGGCGCGGACGCCGAGACGGTTCTGGCGCTGGATGCCCTGGAAGTTGGGGCCGTAGTTCGCTTTCGAGGCGTTCTTGGCGTCTTGCAGGAAGGACTGGTTGAGGGGCTGCGACGACCAGAAGCGCTCCGACAGGTATTGCAGTGCGTAGGCGAATTGCACGGTTTGCACGTCGGCCGACTTGGGCGAGCAGCTGGAGCTTTGGTTGGAGCTTTGGGCGAAGGCGGCCCCGGCCATGAGAAGGCCGCTTATGGCGGTAAAGATACGCATGGTGGTGGTTAAATCTGATCACCGAACTTGATCAAGAGAGTATTAGGTCTGTTGTTGTAGCGCAGTGAGTACTGGTGGTAGATCGAGATTTGTGTTGATCGGACAGTTTAAAGTAATACCCGTCTTAAATTCATTCCTTATATATTCATGAAAACTCATGACAGAATCTAGAATCCAGAGGCTGTCCAATGCAACCATATGATGAAATGGTTCCTTATTTTGAGCGGTAGCAAGAAGCCAAGTTTAACCATACACTGGGAGTAAAAAAAAAGTCTATCGCCCACCCTTTGCATCACGACGTTCCGGGGATATCCTGTTGGGAACTTCATTCCACCGTTCACAGCCCAAGCACGAGGTAAGATGACCTGGGACAATGAACCTTCTTTACTAGACGAGTATCGAGGAATTCATGGTTCACTGCTTGGGACTTACGCGGCGTTTACCGATTGAGAGGGGGACCGAAAGTCTTATGTCAGGATGTCTTCAGTGGCCACCGGTGATATCATTGAAAATAAAATCTTTCATCCCATTTTCTTTTTGTCTGTTGAGACAGCGGATAGCGATATCCGCAGATCTCCGAGGAATTGGGGGGGAAAAGTGGGTATTAGTAGAAGTCAAAATCATCATGTTCGTTAAGATGAGGGAAAGTGTTCGTTCCAAATGCCATTTGCAGGGCTAATCGCTGATCAAGTGATGATCAAGTGATCGGTATACTTAAAATATCTCGAGCTAGACCCTATCAGGTTAAAGCCATGTCCATCAACCCTCCCTCCAGCGACTCTTTTTCCTTCTATGTACATGTTTATATCTTTCATCGTTAATCTTGTTTGAATGAGAGTTGGCTTGACGGCTTGAGTCTCTTGCTGTTAACAGACGAGATTATCATGGTAGGACCCTTTTTCTCCCCGGGTCACTTCTTTGGTGAGACTGGTGGGATAGTCCGTGGGTCGATATCCGGGGCTTCCGTTGTTTACCTCATAGATCTTTGGCAAAGACCGGTTCAGACTGACTCGGCACACGAGCCTGTCCTGCTCGCCACCCATCATCCGGTCTACACTGTCAATAAGTTTCCCTACGCCGCCCGGCCTTCTACGACTCTAACTACCTAGTCGGTTGCCTTGATGTTCGCGAGACGCTGTCTACATACTGAAACGCTTACACTTACACCACTATCGCTTAGGAGCGCTAGTTTGTATCCCTCGGTCTGATGCAAATAATATTATTGACTCAAGAACAGTAAGAAAAGATATTTATACGCCCAATAGCAATAACAATACCGGATTGTATCCGGAGCCCACAAACTTTTAAGCTTCGTGGCTGTGCAATTAAATCAACATCAACATATACGTGTAGAAACCACGCCATATGTAGGTCTATGAATCATCCACAAGGCGTTTATGTTCCCAGGCCCTCTTGGCCCCATCCAGCAAGACATCCATGTTCCCACTGTTATCACACATACTTCGGAAAAGCCCATCTTTCTGGTTGATCAGCGTCCAGGGATGATCGTATTCCACCACACGACCGTGGTCTAGCACCAGCACCTTGTCGTAGTCGATGATGGTTTGCAAGCGGTGCGCAATTGTGATAATGGTGCTATCCCGGAGCTCGCGGAGTGTCTCTTGGATCTTAGCATCAGTGTTGTAGTCAATCGAAGCCGTGGCCTCATCCATCATCAAAACCTTGGGGTCCTTAAGAAGAGCACGAGCAAGACACATGAGCTGTCGCTGGCCTTGTGAGAGATTGGAACCAGACTCGGAGATAGGACTATCAAGGTTGAGGAAAACATTCTTGTTGTCAAGAGAAACCACAGTGCCATTGGCGCCGTTCAATGTTGAGCTGCCTTCTGTGCCGTTCGTCACGGGGGTTGCTGTGCCCGACGTTCCAGGGCCGATCAAATGCACGCGACGGAGCGCCGTGAAGATCTGCTCGTCGGTAAACAAACTGAAGGGGTCAAGGTTGCTTCGAATGGTTCCAGTAAACAGAGTAGGATCTTGAGGAACTATTGTGATTGACTCCCGCAGATCTCGGAGGCCGATCGCGCCAATATCAATTTGGTCGATCACTATACGCCCCTTCTCTGCTTCAAGACCACGAAAGAGTGCCAGAGCTAACGAGCTTTTTCCGGCGCCGGTGCGACCAACGATGCCAACCTTTTCGCCGGGCTGCACCGTGAACGAGACATTCCTAAGGACAGGGTCAAGGTCGGGCCGATAACGAGTGGTGTAGTTGATGAACTCAACTGCGCCGCCGCTAGGCCACTGGGCTGGCGGCCTAGAATCAGGGATAATTGCCGCTGACTCCTGCTCAACTTCGAGATACTCTTTGACTCGTTCAACTGAGTTCATGCTCTGCTGGACCTCCGAATAGAGTCGGACCAGCCAAAGAACATTCTCCGTGAACGTAACTGCATACGTCAGTGCAAGACCAGCCGCACCGGCATCGATCTTTCCGATGCTGATAAGAACAAAAACAGCGGTAAAGAAGGACACCAAGGCGCCAGTGAAATCCACACGAAGCGCAAGCCAGCGATTGGTAGCCCACAGGTAGATATGTGGACGATTGTAGTCGTTGATTCGTCGATGATTGTCCACGATGAACCGAGGACCATCACCGTAGGCACGGATTGTGACAATACCGTTCAAGGTCTCGCCAAATTGCTGGTATAGAGGGCTTCGCTGCACAGACTCCAGCCTCTTCAGGTCACGAGAAGAGTTCAGGTATACAGCTCCTAAGGCGACATATATCAATGTGATAAAGACGCCCGCAATCAGAAAGCCCGGCATGAGAATTGAAATCAATGCCACAATCATGACCACAGTCGCAAGACAGTGAAGCATGCCAATCGCCACGGGTGCCACCTCTTGGTCCACCGCTTCAACATCCTTAGAGAATCTGTTCATCAACTGGCCGAGAGGAGTTGAATCAAAAAACTTGAACTTGGCGTGCATCACAGCTTTTAGGAGACGATTATGTATCTGATGAGAAGCCTGCAAGGATCCCCAGAAAAGAACACCTTCTCTAACCAAAGATATCGCGATATAGAGAATTCCGAGGAGTGCGTAGATCCCAAGATAGTACCTTACATCTACATCATTGGTAGCCACATTAACTGTCTGGGCACCAAAGTGGGGAGCATTAGGGGACGAGACTCGAGGGACACTGCCAGCATTGAAGGAAGGAGGCTTGAACGTCGTAATCGCGGCATATTTTCCGGGGTCATCGCTTCCAATCTCTTCCGTTCCATAGGAGTTTGCCCACACTCTAATCCACACATTTGTCGATACGGATCCCAACTGTTGGAAGCAGAAAACAAGAACGGCAGTGGTCCAATAGTACCAAGAGCCCATGGATAAGAGGTACATTTTGATAGTGGACCACTTGATGCTACCAGTCGCTTTCGATTCCACTAGTTTCGGCCGTGCGTCTTCTTTTTGGCCCTTCGTGGTTGAGCCGTTGGCCACTTCACCATTGGTAGCGTGCGCTTCGTCTTCCTCGCGGTCTCCCAAATCGGTCGGCATCCGAGAAGGACGCTGAGAACTAGCCCTGGAAGTGGGCCGCGATTTCAAGAGTTCGTCTCCCAGAGCTCCTGAGGCTGCTACTGCATCCGGGCGCCCTTGAATGGCCACTTTACCGTTGTCGAGAACCACGACATGCTCTGCGTGAGGAACAGTCAGGGCAACATTATGAGTAACCAAGACACAGGTTCGGTTCAACATCAGAGGGCCCATGAGTGCTTCCCGGAAGATGTGCTTTGCTGTATGAGAATCGACAGCGCTCAAGCAATCATCCAAGAGGAGATGGCGAGCTCTACTATAGATAGCACGAGCAAGGGAAATTCTCTGCTTCTGTCCGCCGGACAGACTGATACCCTTTTCACCTACGAGTGTTTGGTCGCCGGCATCGAGAATTGACAGGTCTCGTTCCAGTGCGCAAGCCTTGATTACGGCATTATAGCGACGTTGATCGAAAGGAGATGCGAAGACAATGTTCCCTTTGACAGTATCGTTGACCAACCATGCCTCCTGGGCGCAGTACGCAATGCTCTCCATGAGGCCGGTTTGAGGATCGACAGGAAGCTCTGACCTACTAACAGTCCCGCCTGGTAGATGGACATTCCCTTCCAAGAGCTTCATTTCTCCCAGGAGCGCCATAAGAAGGGATGTCTTACCAGAGCCCGTAGGCCCAGTGATAATATTCAACTTACCGGTCTGGAAGGCCACATCGATATTAATCAAGCGGAAAGAATCGGGAGTGTCTCGTGGATCATCCTTGTATTGTCCCTTAGAGCTTCCCCACGTGAGCGTGGCCTTGTCTAATGATATCTTCGAAGGCTGTTCGTCTGAATCGCCATGCTCAAGTTGGGTATACTTTTCAGTCTCTTCCTCGTTAAGATATTTATCCACACGGTCCAGTGAGACCTTCGATTCTTGGACGTGAGCCACCATGTCCGCAAGTTGGTCCAAAGGAATCCGGAGTAGAGAGAACAATGAGAGTGCCGGGAAGGCAATTGACGGCGTCAACTTCTTCTGTTCTACAACAGTGTATAGGAAGAACGATGCAAGTGTTATGAAAATTGGCATTCCGTACCAAACGGTTGCCGCCGTTGACCAGATGATATAGCGGAAACGCAACGCCTTCAGCTCCGCCTTGCGTTTCTCGTTTACAGTATCTTGAAACCGCTGCTCCCAAGCGAAGTACTTGATTATGCGAATGTTTTGCAGGATCTCATTCGTGGCATGGATACGAGCATCAGTCGATGCTAAGATCTGGTTTTGAACCTTTGTGAACTGTTTGGCAATAAACAGGTTGATAGGCATCATGAAGACCATGATAACAATACCAGCGAACGAGCTAAACCCAAGGAGCCGGTAGAGCAAAGTGACAGCGATAATAATCTGTACCGGCACGCTAGCCCATAAGAAATGAAGGTAGGCACCGACTTCGCTGACCTTGAAGGAATCAATAGCCATCAAATTAATAATGTTGCCAGTATTGGCTGTCTGAGCCTCGTCGCCCCCTTCGGACTCCTTTCCATCTTGAGAATCCGTCTCGGGGTCTGGCGTAACCTTCTTCTTCTTCCGGCCAAAAGTAAATGTCCTCTTCTTCTTCCCACCAGCAGGCGGCTCCTCGGTTGTCTTTTTGCCTGTGTCAGTAGAGGCACTAGCCTTTCGCCTAAGAGCTTTGGCGTATATTTCGCCGATGATAATGGCGCGAAGTTTTACGCCCAGCTTACGTCCCATCCAGAGAGCCTGTCCATCCGAAATGCCTTGAATGGCCCCTGAGCAGGGCAATAGAATGGCATATAGCCAAGCGGCGTTTGCAGTGCTCGATCTGGGATCTTCAACGTATTCCAGGATTGCTTTGAGCAGAATAGTAGGTAAATATGTGAAGATACCAGAAAAGATAGTCCAACTGCCTTGCAACAAAATGGTAGGCCAGAAGTAGCGACCGAGTTTCCATATCAAAGAGCCCTTGTACTGCCTCCGGCGGAAGTCTTCCAAGACCGTGGCTGCCTTTTGCGATGAAGTCAAATTCCAGACATCATCCAGCTCCAAGGCTTGTCTGTAGCCCTTCAAGATCAGAGGGTCCAGCCAGGAAAATGTCACCAAGGAGAGCAAGCTAGCGGTTGGATGCCTGGCAGGCTCAATACCATCTTCATGCGGAACCAGCACTGCCTTGTTTCCTCTGCGCGTAGTCAGTGCAATGAGAAGGAGAAGAGTGGACAAGGTGAACTCGATGGCGCTAAAGATCGTGGCGCGTTTTGAGATGGGATGGATTAGCGCGGATCGGAATACAAAGGCATTAAAAAGCCATTGTAGCCCGTATAACAGGGCAGTATGATTCCATAACCTAGGCAGTGAATGCAAATCCAAAGTAGAGAGAAGCAAGCGGACCAATGTCAGGAATAAGATATAACTCCATGAGACTAGCTTTGCGACAGCGGAAAGTGTTCCACGATGGCCCCAGGCGTCGGTCCATAGGACGGCAATAAAAACGGCCACCTCACCCAAAAGCGCGGCTACCTCCAGTGACACGAAAGCGATTTCGCCCCGGGGACGGTCAATCTCAAACTGCAGCAATTCCTCCTCCGCTGCCTTGGATAGCATCCGGTCAGTCTCTTCTCCCTGCGCCTCTGCCGCATGGGCACTGTTGCCTGCAGCATCGTCCACCAAGACCTTGTACGAAACACCTCTTCGAGAAACGAGAAATCGATATGCAATGCGAAGCACGATAAATAGTAAGGAGAGCCCACACACTGTCAGTGGGAGGATTACTTGCAGATAACTAAGAACGACGGTTGTTAGTACGTGAGAGTTCAAGGAATATATGAAAAATACTATAGGATCTAGGAGTCATACTTGCGCTGAAAGCAACGTGATAAATCATCAATGGCCCAAACAGGACCATGACATTCCAATGTCATTGTAACAGACGGATAAGATAAGGCAGTGAAACACAAGAGGTCTTGTGAATCATCCGTCTCACCACCGGGTCCCAGGAAACAGAGACCGGGCTGAGAGACGATGACGAAATGAGGGTTATACAATAGCCACTCACGTTACAGGTAACTTGCGGCAATGATGCAAAACACGCCTAACATTGCAACCGGACAACAAATGAGTTGAAAAGAAGTTTAAGAGACAAGAGGGGAAAAAGAAAAATTACACCAAATGTCTAGAGAGAAGAAAAGAGGAGAAAGACGAAGAATCGTATAAGATTAAACAATAAAATGAAGATTCACTAGGTAAGCTGGGTCCCGATGTGCAGAGCGGAAGTTGAATTCCAGAATGAGAATCAAGCTGTTCTGGAAAAAAGCTGAAGAGGAAGAAGAGGGAAACCAACGGATGACGGAGAGGCCAAGAGAGCAGTTGGAAAAGAGTGGGGACTTTCAAGAGGTAAGTGGATTTGTCTCCACCGCTCGGAACGAAGGGATCCAGACCGACGGTTTTTCTTTTTTAGCTGGTATTTTATTTTTATTGCAGTCGCTGTTTTGTGCTTATCTTTTCATTTTTTTTGTTTTTCGAAAGAAGTCAACCATGACTCAAAAAGGAAACAATCAAGGGAGGGAGGAGATCTCCATTTATTGGCCAGTCTTGTTTGCTGCTGTACGAGTTTTGCACGGGGCGACTCATTCGAAATAAATTTATCAGATGGATGCAGCTGCCGATGACAGGAACCGTCTTCATTGGATACAAAAGATATGATATCACCTCGATTCTCTTAAGGATGAAGTTATGTAACTATAGAATGATGAATTTTAACACTTTGGTTTTACCCATTCCAAAATAGCATCATTATGTTTTAAAATAGAAGACTAAAATCATGAAATTGGAATATTCGGTAGTCAAATTTCAAATTATCCTTTCTTTCTTTTTCTTTTTCTTTTCTTTTTTTCTTTTATATATATGTTTGTGCATCGTACAGGTACATTATCCCGTACATCCCCGTCTCTTTCGATCACACCGATCTCGTTTCACCCATTAGACAAGCGCCAAGCACCTGTCGGACTACGAAGATACAGGAGACCAGTCGTGCCTATAAAACTCGCATTACAGGTTTCGATTCGTCATTTGACCGAAATTTTAAGCCATCATCAATCATGGATGATCATAGCGTCAACCAAAAAAAAAAATAAAAATTAAATCAATGAGTCACTTCGTAGCGATGTAACCTTTCCTAACAAGCTCTAGAAAAGAATAGGGAAAGCCAATTTAAACGATGGAATCCAAACGTCCCCGATCGCCAGATCCGGCAACTCGTATCTTTTATCTCCGAGATAAGCATGGAAAGTCCCATGTATGGACAGAGAGACTTTGACTATTACGAATTGGGAGGCCGACTTTTGAGCGTACTATATGATATACCGCTATCTTAGTATGTCTTCTAAGCAATATGTTGACTAAATGAATGTACGGAGTACATACAATCCCCACTTGAAAAACATGTCTCCCCACCTGCTTTCTTTTTTTTTCTTTTATTTTTATTTTTTTTCCCCAAGTTTTCTTGCCTCAGTTTACATTTACATGCCAGTCAACAGATCATTGATATTTCTTGATGAAAGGTCAGGAGACAAAGATATTTCTTGTTTATAAATATATGTATAAATATATGTATAAATATATGTATAAATATATGTATATGTATATATTCCTTTTTTTTTTTAAGAAAAATTTTTATAAAAAGCTACCATACTGTTGAGATCAAAACATCGGAGTATAATCCTCTAGTCGTAGTATATGAAAATCCTCCGTAATCGAGACACATTAAGCCTCCAACTTCTAAAACGGGTATACCAGTTGGAGAAAGGTCCCATTGAAAAATCTCGGGAGGCGGCCAGAAAAGCACCTCAGAGATTTACACAATTAGTAATAAAACACCAGGCAGGAATTTTGAATTCTCTCTTTCTTCCACTGCGCCTTTTTTTTTTTCTTTTTTTCTTTTTTTTTTAACTTTTTCTTTTCTCCCCTGAGCGGGTACAGAACCCACAGGAAGTCTCAAATTGTTCCATAGCGCCACCCCGGAACTTTCCGTGGGGATTGCCACGGTGAGGCTAGTGTTTCTGTTTATGAGATGGAATCTTATCGCCTTTTGTTCTAACCCATTGACAACTATCGCATGAAACACCAAGGCATATCCCGTTTTTTCAATCCTCAACCAACATATTAATATTTCGAAATCTAGATCGACATCTCTCGAGGCGCATCCGGTTTGACTCCAACACCAGCCTTCTCTCTCTCGTGGCTTTCACCATGGCGGAACGTATCCTCATGAACGAATATAAAACCCTTGCCAAAGAGCCATGGGTTAATATTGAGGTAAGTTTTTTCTTCTTCCTTGAAACACGGAAATAAACACATCCTATGTTGTTGGTTCTTTGGCTGACAACTTTGATGTATACTTAGCTCGAGGGGGAAGATATCTTTCGGTGGACCGTCGGGCTGATAGTTCTTAATCCCGACTCCTTGTATTACGGCGGCTATTTTAAAGCGTCTATGAAATTTCCTCGGAATTATCCTTTCTCGCCTCCTGGTAAGTTTTTGGGTAGTTTTCTCTTGGTTTCTTTTCTTCTTAAAAAAAAAAAATAATAATAATAATAAAATAAGAAACTATTATCGACGGCGGTGAAAGAGTGTGTTACTGACCAATTGTTTCTTCGAGTACAGAATTCCGATTCCAGCGTCCTCTCTACCACCCCAATATCTACACCGATGGCAAACTGTGCATATCCATTCTTCACGCACCCGGCGAGGATGAGATGTCTGGCGAGCTCGCATCAGAAAGATGGTCCCCTGCCCAGCGTGTCGAATCGGTCCTGATATCCATTCTCTCCCTACTAGATGACGCGGAAGTATCGTCACCCGCCAATGTTGATGCCGGAGTAATGCTACGGAAGGAACCCGAGAAGTACCAGTCCATTGTTCGGAACAACGTCGAGGCATCGAAGCAAGACATCCCGGACGGCTTTGTGATGCCTACCCATCAGACCACGACAGTCAAACCCGTGGAAAAGGATGACTCGGATTTCTGGGCCGAAAGTGATGTGGACGATGATGTTTTTGGAGGCAGCGACTCTGACGAGGACTTGGATGTCGACGACCAAGACACTGGCAGTGACGATGACGAAGAAGAGGAGACGAAGCGGGCTTGAGGCAGATAAGTAACAAAGGGGCGGATGAAATCTTGCCGATGAGCTCGATCGCTTGGTCATCTGCCGACTTCCTCCTTTTATCTCCGTTGATTAACTCCCCTACCCACCTTTTTACCTTTCTTTCTTTTGGTGTAGTATCTAAGGCGTTTATTGAGGCATAGCGCAGGCGCAAGGGACTCGGTCGGCAGGTGTTGGCATCTTGTGCATAGTGACTAGCCATTACCTAGCATCAGGCGTATCTAGCATTGGAACATAACATAACATTCTATTGAACATCAAGATTTACTGATACTGATCTCACCTTTGCATGGTTTAAGTGCATGCCATATACTATACTGGTTTTATCGACTACCATCACTGACATTCGGCTCTATAATGTCCTATATATCTTTCACATCACCGGAATCTAGTCCCAGAGGTTCTGATTGGAATTCGAGTCAGAATGAGTATGACATTGCACATACAATTTGAAGTTTGTGACTACCATTCCATTGCAAGTAGTATCTACCGAGGTATACTCCGAAAGCCAAGCCGATCAATACCAAAGGATTGTCGTAATAACACTCCAACCCGCACGTTCGGCATCTTAGCTTTTGGCATAATATCAGCAATAGTTTCAATAACGACATGGCAATTTTGAATTGCCATATAAGCCACAAAAAGCATGACACTAATTCCAGGCCCGTCCAGCCATATTCCCGTGAATGTCCAGGCTGATTCACATACTCACCCGAGATTTGGGCCCAGCTAAGTCAAAGTCAAAGAATAAAAGAAATTATGGTATATCCATTCATTTGATTTGTTTTCTCTTAGGAATAGCGCCATCACAGCGGCTTTAACCACTTGTACGAACCACCAGGTGCGTCAGAGGTACGTCAGTCGAGAATAATGTGTTTCATCTTCTCTCCGTTCCGGCTCTTCTGGGAAACAAATTCCATTATCCACTGGCAACTGAGAACTGCGATTTATCTTCGTCACTGTTATTTACTTCTGCCTTGCTTTTGTGGTTCATGCATGGAGCCAGTCCAGAATGTCCAGTTCAGTGTTTCTCTCTGAGTTGATCGGGGGAAGAGGTCTGGTCCAGTCCGGATCATCCTTGCAACGTGCCACATTTTTACCACCGTGCATGCCAACGCCTTGCTCAGGTTCGGTGTGCGTGGTCCAGGACAATAAGCCTGGAGCTATATGCTCCTTATCCTATGTCAAATGCACATTTCCATATTGCCTCGTTCACCGCGCAATTTAAGTATAAATTGCGCGGCCATAACATCAATCTTCTGTCACCACATAAATCCGTATGTACCAATGAAATCATGAGGTTATTCAATGAGCATTAACTGAGGACATTTGGCTTGGGACTAAGAGATGATTGTTACAGATCCAGTCCTAGGCAGGGGTTTTATAATTCGTAGCCCTTTCCTCTAGAATCCACTCCCCACCCGAAGTACCAGAGCGTAGCCTGTGTAGATACCAGATCCGAAAAGGGCATTACCCTTAACCCAGGCAGCCGCAGACAGCGAGATTTATATCCTCTTTATTGCTGGCGTTACAGTTAAGTGATATATGCACTCTCCTTGAAAGGTTGAACATTTCGCCGCAAACAACCCGGCAGACTAGCTCAGGCTGTATCTCCTATAGTGTAAGACTGGGAGAGCCCAGAGTAATAACAATCTTGAGCATGAGCATGTGTGCTTCTGCAAGTGGTACGACTTGAGCTCTGGAAGATTGCCTGGATTTCACTATCCACTATGCCCACGAGGCTGATGATAGATTTGAACGTGTAGACGAGCTCATCCGTCTTTTGTCTCGAGCGATATGACTGGGATTTGGTTCATGTGGAACGTGATGTGAGGGGAACAACTGCATCTTTGGTTGGTGGAGGTACCCTGGCGGACGTTCACAAATGCGACATTTAATAAATAGTTTCGGAATAGATTTGTTAATTTGATATACTTGATAATATGCAACCTCTTTGGTCATCGTAGTGTCTTCATTTGAGTCACGGTATTTGATGGACTTGACCGGGGATTTGAAGGTGGAGCTTGCTGCTTTGGCGAACAGAGCCTTGGACATTTTGCCGTACTGGGATCAGACAATGCTTTTTTCCTTTTGGAAAAAGAGAGAGGTTTATTCTTATTAGATTAGTAGATTAGAAAAGCTGATTATCATTTTGGAAACTTGAGAAGTGGGCTCATGATGATGATGGTATAGGAAAGAGATGAGATTGGGAACCAACACGACTTATATAGGGGGAAATGTAAATTCACATTTCTATATAGTGAAAGGTTAAGTTCTATTTAGTGAAAGACCAGTGACACGGGAATAAGGTCGAGTTAATAATAATATCATGATTGAATTTTGTCCTCGAGCCTAGTGGCACTTTACAACTTGAGAACTTCCATCTCCCCATCCTGAGAGTATACTGAAGCTGAAAAGAGATCAAATAAACGGGCTATCAAACATAGACTATGTGTTTCTTGAACCCGTAGGATTCCAACTAAGGTTATATAGATGTCATGCCAGATTAGGGCTACTAATTTACAAGGTCCTGGGAACCAACGGTAGGAGAGCTACCGAGACATGACCAAATACTTTCGATTCACTTCTTGCTGGACTAGGTGCCGTATGTAAGGGGAAATGTCAAGGACCGATACACATGTCACGAAAGCTACTTCATTTTAGGCTGAGGGGTTGGTGCTGGGTATTGAGTTGTATAAGTATTTACAACGGTTGAAAATGGTTTTAAAACAGTTATACACAGTTAGTGATAGTGTAAAGAATAAACTATAATCAAGAGTAAATCTAGACCAATTACCTTGAACTTATATTGAAGTTAAAAATAGATAACAGCTACAGATGAGTGATTTATTGTTCTTGAATATAAGAAATACCTTTGTGTTTTTTAGTTTATATTATAGAACAGCTTATGATCAATTTTAGCTATCATAATCAGTTGTAACGATTCACAACCAAGTTGAACCAGTTGACAACCATTTACTACCGAATGCCACAAGTATGTTCGCAACAGATACGGCCTGCAGATTACGTGAACATCACCTCAATAGTATAGTATATATCACATATCTATCTATTAGTACTAGATGCTTAAAATAACTTTTCGCTTTCTCCAATCCTGATCTACGTCCATCTACTCAAAATATAAATACCCTGTCGTATACTACCAGTGGTACTTAGCAATAACCAATCAAGCTGATGAATCACGATATTGCTAGTAGCCGGATCACGCCAACAAGTCACAAATCGAGGAAGCACAAGCGAACATGGGTCCTAGGTGGAATGTCAACTGGCGCTTATTTGTTGATACTAATACGAACGGAAGACCGGCTCGCTTTCAGGTCCCGTATCACAGTGACTAGCGCCACTTACTTTATTTCAAACATGTCTGCTCTGGATGTAAGATAGGTTTCAACGGTTATCTACTCAATGGACATGGGCATGGGCAAAGGTTATCTTGTTGTTTGTAGATATGTCACACGGTCTAGCGAGAGTCTGATGGTCAATGTGATGATTGCCTTGCTTGTTGCGATAATTAAACAAACTTTGATTATTATGATCATGAATTGTAATCATATCGGGCCAATTGCGCTGCGCAAAGCATTGTCCGCAAATGGAGTTGAGGGCGTATAAGGAAGGACCTTGAAGAAGGGAATGTCCAATGGCCAAATTAGGATAGTGTTAGCGTTAACCAAGTATCAAGTTAACTGCCCTGAATGTTGGAGCATGACTAAGTTGTTTGGAAATGGACATTTACAATCTACAAACACTTCCCGCTGTCAAATAATTCTCCGCATACTTGAAACACGATTCATTCCACGTAGTACACCCATAACTATTATCTAACAGAATCGCGCATCCAAATTTCCAATCTGTTAAAGCACGCAAATATATCTCTAAATATGATGTAAACGTCATTGTGGACATGTATACTACGGTAAAAATGAAAGAGCAGGTAAACCGTATCAGGACAATGTACCGGATGCAATCAATGCATCAGATCTCAAAAATAAAGCAAAAAATAAATACCAGCGCCAGTGTTCAGTTAGCCAATTCCCATACCCTATCATAAACTAAGTTTCTAGAAGACTCTTGTCGCAGATCTATGCAACCACAGCATCCTGGATCTCGCTGTAGATAGCTCCAAGCTCCTCGGTGAGCAGCTTCTCGGCCTTGTTGACAAGCCCGTCGAAACGGTCCTTGATGTTTCCGGCCTTGTAGCCACCGCTGGCGACAATCTCGGTGTAGTTGGAGGTACCGCCACCGTTCCAGGCGAGAAGCTAAAAAGAGAAAAGTTAGCGTTTTTCAAACACGACTCCGACCGGATGGTATAACTTACGTTGGGGGTGTCAGATGGAATATCAGTAAGGACATCCTGGGTAGCGATGGAGATGATGTCCTTCTTGAGCTTGGCGGGAGTAAGCTCATCAACAGCGAATGCAGAGTCCTTCTCAGGCTGGAGAGAGACGAAATAGGCCAGCAGACCAGCAATGTGGGGAGAGGCCATGGAAGTTCCGGAGATGGTGTTGACGGCATGCTTGCTACCAATCCAAGTAGAAAGAATGTTAAGACCAGGGGCAAAGATATCAGTGCACTTTCCGTAGTTGGAGAAGTAAGCACGCTCATCCTGAAGGGTAGAAGCACCGACAGTCACGGCGTTCTCAGCGGCAGCAGGAGAGTAGTTGCAAGCATCGGCGTTGTCGTTGCCAGCAGCGACGGCGAAATGGACACCGGCCTCAACACCAGCGTTGACGGCATCTTCAAGGGCCTTGGACTTGCCACCACCAAGACTCATGTTGGCAACGCTACCCTTGAATCCCTTGACCTTGCCATCCTTAGCATCTTTGGCCTTCTTGATATGAGACTCAACAGCCCACTCGACACCCTGGACGACATCGGACATGGTACCGGAGCCGCTGGATCTCAAGACCTTGACAGCATAGAGGTTGGCCTTCTTGGAAACACCGTACTTCTTACCGCCAATGGTACCAGAGCAGTGAGTACCGTGTCCATTGCCATCGGCATCCTCATCATTGGTAGGGACAGTCTTGCCCCAGTGAGCACGACCCTCAAAGTCGGCGTGCTCAATGTTGATACCGGTGTCAATGGTGTAAGCATCGACACCCTCACCGCCTTCCGACGCATACAAGTATTTGTTGAAAGTACCGAAGGAAAGGCTGTCGCGATGAGAGATACGGGCCAAACCCCAAGGAGCATTCTTCTCAACAGATTCCTCCATGGTGTGGACCTCAGAATCTTTTTCGATGTAGTCAACCTAGCATGGTGAGTTAGATACTGTGTATCTAAAGAAAAATAAAGAAAAATAAAAGGCTATAAGGATTAGAACTTACATCGGGATGTCTCCGGACCTGCTCAATGACATCCTCGTGGAAATGTCCAGAGTAACCCACCAGGGAACCGGCAATATCAAAGGTGTCCTTAAGGCCAAGGTAGAGGTCCTCACCGAAGCCAAAGAGTGACCGCTTCTTCAACTCAGTCCGCCCTGTCGCTGAGTCATGGATATCCTGCACCCAGCTGTGATGGGCGGCAGCCGCGTGAGTAGTAACATGTTTCTTGAACACGACAATGTAGGAGTCAGGAACTTCCTTCGCGTTCGAAGCAGAAAGAATGGGGGCAACACCGTTGTGGATAGATTCAACAGCAACGGGTGATGCTACTGTCAGCAGCGGAAGCAGGGAAAGGCCGAAGATGCCTTTCATGATGGGCAAACTGAAAGTCTACAGTAAAGCACAACAAAGAAAGGAGATGGGAGGTCTAAGGAGAATAAATACAATAGGAGGAAAGTAGCGATAGAAAAGAAAAAAGGGAAGTGAAAGATGGAATAAATAAAGAAGAGCTGGGGGGGGAGGGAGGAAAGGGGATAGAAGTAGGTAAGAAGAGGTTGAGGAGAAGTTGAAGAAGGATGGGGAAAGCAGGTAGGATGGTAGATTAGGTCGATCCCCCGAAGCAGGCAAGGGAAGCGGAGGATGATGCAACCGGGTTACGGTAATTTACAGACTTGACCGGATGACACAGCTGTTTACTGATGGAGTTGCCGCGCGTCGATCGCTCCCGATTAGCGCGGTCTCAAGACCTGGGGTATGGCGGTAAGAAAAAGAAGGAGTCTCTCAAAAAAGGGACTCATCAGCATGATTAGTCCCGGACATCTATAGTTGGTACGAGGCTTTTTATTATCCATGGATGTACATTATCGGGGGCAATAGTATAACCCCGAAGAGACAATGATATCCTATCTTCCAGAAATGAGGCGATTGAAAGTGGAGTCTGCATCCTGTATTCTGCAAGTATGTTTGGAAGCTATTCCAAGGATAGCTCAAGTGGTGAGTCAATGATGATAAGGCAAATATTGGTTTTTTGAATGGAGCACCTAGGTTCAGAGTTAACTTTAACCTCCATGATCGTGTGAAGATGCAAATTGAATTTTTTCTACACACTTACATTTACTCCGAAGAGCTCGGAGACCCTTGGTTGCAATTTCAACGTAGTCCAGCTGACTTGGTTAGAGGCGTTCATGTTCGTAGCATTCCCGAATCTTATTATCAACGCTGTACTGCAGGTACCTAACCTACCCTTACTTTTAGGGAGGTAATCCCAGGTACTTGAGACTGAAAGGCGTTGATGGTATGGGTAAGGCGGTCTTAGTACGCCATACCGTAGTGACAGCCACAACAATAACGTTTCGCTGGATTGCCACCACTTACCACCTTACCCGGGCAACCCGAGTCGCGTGCCATGGGAGCACGATTCCGTTCCACTGTTCGGCTGACTCTTGACAAGTGGACGATCCGTAGGGAAACGGTGAGGTACCACAGACGCATTACAGTTTCGTACAATACGGGACCTTGTGCTTCGTGAGATAAGACAGGTCGGTTCTTATCGATACCGCCTTTTGACCAATGGGGGTTTGCCGACCGTCGGAGGAATGGTCTGGCTTCCTTCTGTCACCTGATAATCAACTTTAGCTCTCGACATCTGGAAATTACACCCATGCTCCGATGTTGTCCCCGCTGACGGCACAGCCTCAAGTGACGTTTTTGTCCTTAGCTATCTTGTTCCATCACATTCAGGAACATCCTGAGAGTGGGTGAGTTAGAATCCTAACTCTCAGTACTCTCCCAGGGTATCCTAGGATATTATTCGATTCCTCATGCTGAGATTCTGAGACAATTGTCTCTTATTCCGACTCCCATACCTGCGCAATTGTTGGTCGTCTGACTTGTCAGACCTCCCTTCCCCTCCCCTCCCTCTCTCAACTTTACGTCTGTGCTATGTCGGGAAAGCTTGTGGATTACCATTGCTACTAGTCCCCATACCGCATACCAATGCAGACCGCCTTCATCCCTACACTTTGTGCTGGTTCATGGTGTCTGATGGTCGCTGGCCATCGAATAGGTAGTCGGGGATAAGATTCAGCGGCGCGATGAACCGGTCCACCTCTGTCCTTTCTCGGTCCCCATCCTCGTCCACTCAGCGGCCGGCCGCTCCCGAGCTAACCCCTGTCATCGATGAGTTAAATACTATCTGCAGTGGGGATGCAATAACGTCGCAGATCGCCCTCGCGGCGACCGAATGTCTACTTCGACTTCGTCATACCTTCATCGATAATGATCATCCAGTAGAAGCTAAGGAGACCTTCCGACACTTGCATGGCTTCCAAACCCTACTTGGCCTTCTCCGGAAGGTTTCACAATGCTATGACCCGCATACGTCATCTAATGATGATAGAAAGGTCCTGTTATCTCTCTATAAGGATGCATTAGCAGTCTTGGCTGAGGCCTTGAAGGCACATTTCGGAAACAAACGGTACTTTGCAAATCGCATTGTTGGCGGAGGTGAAGTGGCCCTGGAAGAAGCTTTCACTATCCTGGCCAAAAAAGTAGACTCAATTGAGGCCGATACACATCAATTCTATGGTGCGATCTTAGCAGCGGCTCTTTATCAGGAGACAGTTGTCAGTATATTCACAACGCTGAGTACTAAATTCCAAAGTGCCGATGAAATATCTTTGGATGACCTTAGAGAAGCGGTGGACCGATGCGTAGGAAAGTCAGAAACAGTCGAGATACCAGAGCTTCTAGGCCCGTTCATTCGGGTATGGTTAATGCAGTCTTCCATAACTGAACACAGAGTCCAGAGGCTTGCTGTGCCAGCATGTCTAGTTCAGCTCGCCACCCAGTCCCAAAGAAATATTACCACGTTGCACTCCACCGGTATCTTAACGCTAGTTCTGCAGATTTTGTTCAATGATGAGCGTTCAGAGTCCGAAGGAAAACTTTATCAAGAATTGGCAAAACTGCTCTGTACCCAGGGGATAAGTGATTTGGGAGATGCGATTGCTTTATACCGCGAAGCACATCGCTGTCCTAAAGTTCTTCGTTTCCTTGTTGACGTGTTGAAATGCTCCAAGCAGCCTCCGTCGATACAATTCGATCTATCGCAACATGGTTACTGTTCACTGGAGTTCTCCACCATGGGTCGCTCGTTCCCACCTGCAACTACTTCTGGTTACACCCTTTCAGTGTGGGCACGCTTTGACCAGTTTGACTCTAGCACTCACACAACGATTTTCGGGGCATTTGATGCGAGTCAAACTTGCTTCTTACTTGCTTACCTGGAAAAGGATACCCGCAATTTTATATTGCAGACCTCAATCAAAGGGTCACGCCCTAGCGTGCGATTCAAGTCCATAGCTTTCGAGCCCAACCGATGGTACCATATCTGCGTTGTTCATAAAAAGCCTAGACCACCATCGCATTCGCGAGGTTCTTTATTCATAGATGGTGAATTTGTCGAGCAGCTAAGGATCGAGTATCCCTGTATGCCGATTCCAAGCGCTTCGAATCGGCCGCCGCGAGTTCAAGCATTCTTCGGCACCCCTCAAGATCTAGCGATGAGACTTGGAAAGGGGGTTTCCACATCTCGATGGTCTCTAGCGAATGCAATCCTTTTTGAAGAAGCGTATAGTGACGATATGATTGCTGTTTTCTATAACCTCGGGCCCCGTTATTACGGGAACTTCCAAGACTGTTTAGGTTCCTTTCAGACTTACAAAGCTTCGGCAGCACTGAACTTGCGTAATGAGCATCTGCATCCTGGTAAAGAGGAATCATCAGACATTGTTACCGCTATCCGGCGGAAAGCAAGCGCCCTTATCCGTGAAGAACTTATCGCGGTCAATGTCTCTCCGTTGTCAATTCTAGATGATGATGATAGTAACAATATCGATGAATCTCGACTAATCAAGTGTCTCTCGAAGCAAGCTGCTAAAAATCTACATCAGTTGACAAAGTCTGGAGGAAATGCAGTAGCCATTAATGGAGCCACTCCCGCCATTAATGACGCCTTGACTCAGGCTCATGGGATTGGTGTTTTGACGGGTGAACCTGTGGTTACAGTTCCCCAATCTCTGGATGACTCCAGTTGGCGCATCGGAGGGTGTGCGGCAGTGCATCTGAGCTTAGTTCATGCGGCTAGCACCGCTGAATCAACGCTTTTGGCGGTTGAAGCTCTGTATGAAGCTGTGCAAGACAACTGGCGAAATAGCGAAGCAATGGAAAAGGAGAACGCTTACGGAATCCTTGCAGCCCTACTACGTGAGAAGGTCGGGCTAGCGGTGTCCAGTTCTATCCCTGGTACGAAGACCAATGTCTGCGCCACCTCTGAAGAACGGTCTGAGTTGGCACATAAATTATTGCGTTTAACTCTCAGCTTTGTCGGTTACGATTTTGAGCAACCCAATCGGTCTATTATCACAAATCCTCTGGCGTATCGAGTCTTACTCGTGGATTTAGAAATTTGGAGGTGTGGAGAGCCACCTTTGATTGAGCTGTATTACTCTCAATTTTGTATTTTTGCCAGTGAAAGCAAATTTCGCCGGTTCAACGCAAAGCGCCTTGCTCGCATGCGTAAGCCACTCTTGTTCAAACTATCAAGCGCCTCTTAAACCTTTGGAACTGACAAAAGACAGGTGTGAATAAAAAGCTACTTGAGATTCTCAAGGGAGAAGAGATCACGTGGGAAGGCCTGCAACTTTTCACATCGGCATTCGGGTCGCTGATGGAGGGCTGTTTATCGGCAGACTTGCTTCGTTCTTTGGCTCTTTTTATCACTTACGGTATTCATAAGCCAAAAGAACCAAGTAGGTTACAGAAAAAGAAAAGCCTCCGTTTCATCCAAAGACAGCCTGCAGCTGGCACGGAGCCTAAATGTGTTTCAAGTACTACTGTCGCGATAGAAATGCTTCGAGTGTATTGTTCTCTTCTCTGCAGTGCACATGACCTGGGGCCAATCCGAAGGTTTGCTAGGGCGGTCACGAACAAGGTACGAAGGGGAAATATTGATCATGGATTTGACGCATTACTAACGCTCATGCAGTGGCTTTTGTACCTCATGTGTGAGGACGAGCCCGAGATTGTTGTTCTCGCTACGAAGATCATGGCCCGCTTGATAGTAGTCCATGGTGGCAGTTACAGCAAGAAATTCAGCGAAAAGACCGGAGGCTTTCTTATAATGCGACATGCTCTGAAGAAGTGGTGGAGCGTGCCAGTTATATGGCCTCTTTGTTTTGCCATACTGTTCGGTGTTGATGTTGGCAAAATAAATGTCACTAAGACGTTTGATCAATTTGCTCTCTCGGAGCTCTTCTGCTCCAGTAATGAAGCGCAGGTTGTATATCCTGAAATGCTTCCAGTCATTTCAGACATGTTACAATCCGGGCTAAAAAAGGCCATCTTTACAGATGAATATTCCGCACTAAATGGGCAGAATCATTCTGCTCTCCAAGATCAGTTGATGCATCTCGCCAAGCCGTCGATGTCATCTTCTGCAGCTGTGGGTACGACAGATGAAGGGATGTCCCTTTTAGCAGCCATCATCGAGTTTCTCGCTGTAGCGCAGATAAAGTCACAGTCCTTCCGAGAATTTGCAGCTCGGCCCGAGTATGTCCAGAGTGTGGTATCTGTACTTTTCCCCGTTGTGATAGGTTCTGACGCTGTGGGCCCGGATGTTGAAATAAGCTCTCACTCTCGTCTTGGAAGTCTCGCAGTTGATGATCATAACCTTATGTCCCGCCCGCGCTCAAGAAGAGCATCTGAACTGAGGACTACAACAGTTGAACAACCTGTAAGCCATGAGGATGGTAACGGGTCGCTAGGACGTGGGTCATCGTTTGTTCTGGTCTCCTCTGATAGGGGGAAGTACGGGCCGTCTTCTTCTCGTATACGTCGTACTTTTTCGCCTATAAAGGTCGATAGCAGAGGCACAACCGACCACCCTTTGGTAATAGGGATACTCAATCTAGCTCTTTCTGTCTTTTCGGAGCAGTTACTAGAACGGAAAGACTTCTCTGGTTTGGGACTTTATCTCAAGTCGCCACCAGGATTCCCAGAACACCAGGCATATTTCAACTCCTGGATCCTACGAAATTTTCTGTCTGCACTACAAGATGCAATATTCTCCAGAGTCGAGCTATTATCAGAGCCCCGCGTGCTTACTAATTTGGGTCGTTTCGCAACACATCTAGGCGAAGCTGTGTACGAAGGGTGGTTTGTTGACGGCGCTACCGCAACTCTTGAGTTCGCAGGCACGATTTTGGAATACCTACAACGACCCGAAGTTTCACGCCTGAAAAGCATTAGGCTTTGTAGCCAATCCATCTCTACGATTCATTCCACAATATTTCGTGTTGTTTTGTTTGGCCTATCAGAAGTCGATGACACCGAAGCGCTCACGTTTCTAAATCGCCTATCATATTGGCAGGTAGTACTCTTATCTGGGGAAACTCAGTCCGAGTACATACAACTGTTGTGCTATCTTCTCTATACAAAATTGATTGATAAACGCGATGAGATTCGCCTGGCTTCCGCTAGTCTGTTTAGAATCATGCTTGTGCAGAAACCAATGGAAATGTCCTCTATTATAAGTCAAGCGACACATCCTCTGCAACAACGACTTTCTGGTGGGTTTGAAGCGCTTGTCGGCATGGATGACCCTGCATTCTTGCAATGGGTTGATGAGCAAGAGGGGGACCTAAACACTTTGTTCTTTGGGATATTGTCAAGAGCGTGGGATTCCTTTGTCCAAGAAGAAAATGCCATATTAGTGTCTTCATCACGTTCCCGAGTCAACAAGCGTCAAGACAAACTGAAACAGTGGGGTCAATCCGAGAAGCTTTTCGAGGAAGTTATACGCAAACATGAGGCTACATTTCCTCACTGGGTCTCAAATATCTCCGCCTCGGAATTCCTGAAGTATCAACGAGCGCTGCAGGATCAACAAGATAACTCTGCGTTCATGTGGGCAGCCCTGGTACACTTAAACATGGATTTACATCGCTTTGGAGGTATCCTCGCAGAAAGCAAGGAGAGAAGATGGCGCCTCGACCAAACAGAAGGACGAAGCCGCATGCGACTACGCACTGTTCCAGATGACCCAGGGGACCGACAGGATTATCAGCCAAAGAGGAAAGCTTCTGAACCTCCTGTGATCAAATTAGACCCGCAGATTCCCACTACCGATGGCGATGCCCTTGGTTTGACTCCTACCGCCATGACTGCCGATACTTTGGAAAGTAATGCGCAGAGCATTGGCCCTGACAGTAAGAGTGTTCTAGAAGAGAGTTTCGAGATGATCGACGATCCAAAAGTGGACCTTGAGGACTACGAAGACAAGAACAGGAAGGTCATGAGGAGTCTACACCGTAATGACCAGGTAGATAGTGTATGCAACATGTCTCGTATCGTTGGGTTGGAGGCATGTGAGGGCCTTTTGATCTCTGGGAAGGATCATATTTACATCCTGGATAACTTCTTCCAACGGTCAGATGGTGAAATTGTGAATGTTTGGCAAGCTCCTTCAGAGGAGAGAGACCCTTATGTCCGCATGATCACTGGCAGAGAATCCAACGAGCGCAAGTCACAGGAGCATGAAACTCGAAGCTGGAAGTGGTCCGACTTGATTAGCGTCTCTAAAAGACGATTCCTATTTCGTGATGTCGCACTGGAAATTTTCTTTACCGATGGTACCAGTTATCTGCTGACGCTCATCTCCTCACCCGCTCGAGACAGCCTCTTCAGCCAACTTGCCACTAAAGCGCCCCAAGTGACAGGAAGTGTTGGTCACTCGCGGCCTGAGGACATATGGAGATTTGAGACCCTTAGAAGCCCAGGAGATGCCCCTCAATCGCTTGGGTCGAAGTTTGCCAGCGTCTTTGGCCATTCACCAGCACACCCAGCAACACGCAAATGGGTGAAAGGAGAAATTTCTAACTTCCATTACCTTATGCTTATCAACACCCTCGCTGGGAGGACCTTTAACGACCTGACGCAGTATCCCGTGTTCCCATGGGTTCTTGCTGATTATACAAGCGAAGAGCTAGACCTGACCGATCCAAAGTCTTTCCGTGACCTATCAAAGCCTATGGGCTGTCAAACCCCGGATCGAGAGGCTGAGTTCAGAGAGCGATATAAAGCATTTGCAGAGATGGGAGACGATGATTCTCCGCCGTTCCATTATGGGACCCATTATTCCTCTGCGATGATTGTTAGCTCATACCTGATCCGTCTTCAACCCTTCGTCAAATCATATCTTCTGCTTCAGGGTGGAACATTCGACCATGCTGATCGGCTTTTCTACTCCGTTGGGAAGGCTTGGGAGTCTGCTTCACGGGGGAATATGTCCGATGTTAGGGAATTGATACCCGAATTCTTCTACCTTCCGGAGTTTCTTGTCAACTCGAATAAGTACGACTTTGGCGTCCTGCAGAACATGACTAAGGCGATTGATTCGGTGGAATTACCGCCATGGGCTAAGGGCGACCCAAAAATATTCATTGCAAAGCATCGTGAAGCTTTAGAGAGCCCCCATGTAACTCAAAACCTGCATCATTGGATTGACTTGGTGTTCGGATGCAAACAAAAAGGAGAAGCTGCTGTTGAAGCTGTCAACGTATTCCACCATTTGTCGTACCAAGGAGCTAAAGATGTCGACACCATCGATGACCCTGTGGAACGATTAGCTACAATTGGCATCATACACAATTTCGGACAAACGCCACATCAGATCTTCAACAGACCTCACCAGCAGAGAGAGGATATGCGCTACAATGTCCCGCGACTAGATCGTCTCGCGGAGTCTCTTACACAACAGCCACTTTCACTCCTCGGTAAGAATTTCTTGTCGGTCGAAGGCTTTTCTCTAGTCTGCTAACAATAGGGCCAGAGATCGGCGAACGAGTATCGTCATTATCCATGAAACAGGACCGCTTATTATGCGCTGCCGCACTCAGGTTAAATATCCCACCAGCCTATGACAAATACATGGAATGGGGATTTTTTGATGGCAGCGTGAGATTTTACTCTGCCGACAGTCGGAAGGTATGGAAACTCACCTATCTCTTCTTTCACGGTTCAAGGCAGTTGCTAAAGTTATCAGTTACTGGGTCACTTCGAACATCTTCACATTGGGCAACTGTCATCCGCCATTTTTGCAGATTCTCGTACGTTGGTCACCTCAGGTGCAGATTGTACAGTCTCAACGTGGACATTCACCTCGACGGCCAAGTCGGTAGACTTGCAACCGGCAGGAACTCTGTTCGGACATCGCGCGCCAGTAACAGTTCTTGCAGCCTCACGGTCATTCAGCGTTCTTCTCTCCGCATCTGCTGATGGTCAAATCATGCTTTGGGACTTAAACCGACAGACATTTGTCCGAGAGCTCCCTACCAAAGGGCCCGTAGATGTAAGCCGCAGGCAAATCTGATGGCGCCTTAATGTCCATTTGCTGACCTTCCCTAGTGTGCTCGGATAAATGACGTGACAGGAGAAATAGCAGTTTGTCGGGGGAGTCGTATCAGCGTCTACACCCTTAACGGGACACTACTATTCGATCAAGCTGTATGTGAGTCAGAGGATGACCAGGTCATGTCCTGTGTTTTCTACGAAGGCGTAAACAATGAGTGGCAGGAGCGAGAACTTCTCTTTACTGGCCACAAACGTGGAGTTGTCAATGTAAGTGTTTCCACTCACTTTTCATGTATGTGTTCTGTTTGTTATTCGATCCGTCGAAGGTTAACAGAATACGCTTAGATATGGAGTAAAATTATTCACAACGGTCGCTTCGAGCTCGATCTGATTCGGCAACTACATCATATTGACAACACCCGGGATAATGGAGCTAATATCCCTGTCGGCATCAGTTGTATTCTCGCACTCCCGCATGTGGTTTACACGGGAGACGAAGCAGGAAGAGTGGTGAGTGCCATCATCACCAAATTCAATTAACTCAATCTTACATGACCTACAGTATGAATGGAGCTGCGTCCAACGCCGCTGATTGTATGTCAACACACGATGAGCTTGCCATCAGGGATGACAGGTAGTGTTTTGTTTCAAAGACCGAATTCAACCAGGTCTATCTACAATCCTGTTCTTCCTTTCCTGCCTTTCTCTATTCTTCCTTCGGTATTTTTACACACATTCTCTCTCTCTCTCTCTCCCTCTCTCCCTCTCTCTCTCTCTCTCTCTTTCTTTTCTTTTCTTTACTTTTTCCTTTTGTCTTCTGAAGTCGGGTTTCATTTGGCTATCTATATACATATGGCGTGGGAATGATGTATGGTTATATACAGGGCTATAAAATAGATATGGTGGCGGTTAAATTAACCGAAAATGGAAGCAAAAGTTCCGGTGGGACAAGTTGAACTTTCAAGACAATACCGGCCAATGGTCAGGACTCAGTAGATAGAAATCTATGGTCAATTGCTCCACATATTAGCCTTATCGTGCGATCCCGGTTAATTGTTCAGTGTTTTTCTTCCAAGCGTTGATTTACATTTTACGCACTGATGGTAGTTCGAAGGAGCTTTAGCGAAGGACAGGACCTATAAGGATAAAGTGTCTATAAAGACATTACCTTTGTTCAATCTTGGTCTTTGGTACCAGTTTGCTGAACTGCATACAAGCATCCGTGCACCCCCCCCCGTCCATAGAGATCTGGAAACCCCCATTCGCGGCTTTTGAGGGACAAGAACAATAAACACTTATTTTGGCCAGACTCCACTTTGACAGTCCATCTTGCCACAAGCACCACAGTTTTTACCCCGGACCCTGGGCCATCCGGAAAAAGCTCCCCGAGCTAGGCCCCATGTCAGGGCCAGGCACATACATGTCGGTGTTGCAGCTCTCGGGCGTACTTGATATGTTTGTATGAATGGATGTTGGATAGATTTAGTTCTACAGACAAAGACCGGGAGTCAAGTTATCACCATTTCACCTGATAATAGCATTCCAGTTTGTTTAATAGAATGCGGTAATTGAGACTGTGGAACAGAATGGGATATACAAAGTTAAGTTACAGTTGCCAAATAATCAATACGGACAAGTTTAGATCATTATTAACTCAGAACTAGTGAGGTATTTTTAACTTGAAGTAAGACCACTTAAAGCAGTAACTTTGAGCTGTATATAGAAATCTCTGATACTTTCATAGAATGAACACCTCAAAGAACGGTTACCGGAAGGAGAACCATACACCGTAACAAGGGAAATGGCCGGAAGCTCTCCTCCGTAATTGTCTTCGGTGAAAGGTACGACCTTTTCTGGGCAAAGCCATTCCCCATAAGCGGGGTCTTCAATTTGGTGGGATACAAAGTGGACCGTTAAAGAGCTATTGCGTTGCCGGAGCACTCTGCGCCGACTGAACCACAAGGGGATTTGATTAAGATTGGTAGGAATAATAACCGCATTTAGAAGAATTTCGGGGGAAAGGAATTGATTGAATTGAATCGAGTGTGGAATGTATACTGAAAACAATTCAATCATGACAGAGAAGATAGAGAGAGGAGAGAAAAGGGCAAGAGAGGGTTGTTTTTTTGTGTTTATGTTTTTGTTTTGTATTCTCAAAACTATGATACGGGAAGATTGAACCTCAAACGGTATTGCCATGGTATTATTTCACAATGACTAAGCGTCCGGGAAGGGATTATACAGGAAATATACTGGAACTGGAACTCTCAACCTTAGGCAATAGCGTCATAGGGCCTCTGTGCCCCACCAATGAGTTATCCCACGTAAAACCACCCATTGAAACCAAGTGGTTTTTGCTCCCCCTCCTTGACGCTTTGCTAAGGTTGTCTGGTCTTTCTTCCATCTTCGATCGCCACGCCCCTCAAGTCCCCGTTTTATTTTAACTCCGGACTTTCTTCCTCGTCATCAATTTTTTTCTTCTTCCCTTCTTTCATACTTTCTCATACTACAATTTCCTTTTCATTATACCCCCCCGTGTCTTTTAGTGATACCACTTCTTAGCTTTCACAATGTCTTCTTCTCTTGAGCAGCTTAAGGCCTCCGGCACTGTATGTGTTTCTTTTGACATTTCTCCGAAGCTCCGATACTGATCTTTTGCGTGTTTGTAGGTCGTTGTCTGCGACTCCGGTGACTTTGCCAGTATGTCAACCCTTACCATATTCGCCTTCCCCATTCACCATTGGATCTGAAGCTAATTGTCCTTCAAGCCATTGGCAAGTACAAGCCTCAGGATGCCACCACCAACCCCTCCTTGATCTTGGCTGCTTCCAAGAAGCCCGAGTACGCTGAGCTCATCGATGCTGCCGTCGCCTACGGCAAGAAGAACGTATGTTTACCGCAGCCCGTGAGATCCTGTGCACGGCGGATTCTTACTATGAAAACAGGGCAAGACTGTCGACGAGCAGGTTGACGCCACCCTTGACCAGCTTCTGGTTGAGTTCGGCAAGAAGATTCTCGAGATCATCCCCGGCAAGGTCTCCACCGAGGTTGATGCTCGTTTCTCCTTCGACACCCAGGCCTCCATTGACAAGGCCCTCCACATCATCAAGGTACAGTAGATTCGGATACGCTTATAGTATGCTTGAGCGCATTGTTGACCGCCCTATAGCTCTACGAGGCTATCGGTATCTCCAAGGACCGCATCCTGATCAAGATCGCTTCCACCTGGGAGGGTATCAAGGCCGCTCAGGTCCTCCAGTCTCAGCACGGTATCAACTGCAACCTGACCCTCATGTTCTCCAGCGTCCAGGCCATCGCTGCTGCTGAGGCCGGTGCTTACCTCATCTCCCCCTTCGTCGGCCGTATCCTCGACTGGTACAAGGCCGCCCACAAGCGTGACTACACCGCCCAGGAGGACCCCGGTGTCAAGTCCGTTGAGAGCATCTTCAACTACTACAAGAAGCACGGCTACAACACCATTGTCATGGGTGCTTCCTTCCGTAACACCGGTGAAATCACCGAGTTGGCTGGCTGTGACTACTTGACCATCTCTGTAAGTCTTCCTGACGGATCTGTTTTCCATCCACCTGGTTCACTAACCGCGCCGTGTAGCCCAACCTGCTTGAGGACCTCTACAACTCCTCCGCTCCCGTTCCCAAGAAGCTCGATTCCGCCAACGCTGCCAGCCTTGACATCCCCAAGAAGAGCTACATCAACGACGAGCCTCTCTTCCGCTTCGAGTTCAACGAGGAGGCTATGGCCGTGGAGAAGCTGCGTGAGGGTATCTCCAAGTTCGCCGCTGACGCTGTGACCTTGAAGGACATCCTCAAGCAGAAGATCCAGGCATAAATTTGTGGTTTTAATAAAGTTATGTCTCTGTTATGTCTGCATGTAAAATTGGCGACCTGAAAAATTGGTTTAGTAGATACGATTCATGAACGATGTTTCTTCCATTATTCTGCTACAATATATATCTGTAGATTTTTTTCCAAGACCCATGAAAATATACCAGTAACAGTCCTCAGAAATGTCAATTAGTTGCAGGGAATATTCACATGACTAATCATGCATCTTAACAAGTAGTTAAAATAATCTGAATCTAACCTAAACAGGAATATAGTCTATTCGGTACCGAGGTACCTAGGTGCCCAGGATATAGTCCTATCATGATCTATACTGTGTGCTTGGTATATAAGGACACCCACACCCAAGAATAGCTTAACTACTAGTAGTTCAAGGAATATAAAATATAAATGATATAAATAAATAAAAAAACACCTTGCCGATAAGCCGATAAATAACATCCATAGATACTACTAATATTGCTAGGTTATCGCAGGTATAAAACACACTAAATAGGTAAGTTTATATACAGCCTCAGGCTACCAAGGTCTCGATGCCCGTGCAGAAGGATATCAGATAGAGCAACATGGAGGGGATATGGAGATAAGATGGAACGGGAGACACTATTTTCTGTTAGTATTAAGAGTGGTCTACTAGTACATGGTAGCTTCTTGATGCCTTTTTTGATGGATACTATATTCACCACTTAGTTACTAGTGCAAAAGCACTTGGGCGTTTAGTAGTTGTTGGTGTGTTTTGTGGATGGATATTAGTATAGATGGGCTCTGGTTTCAGTATTGGTCTTGGAACTGGGTGTGTACTACAAGAGTTAAGGTAGTAGGAAAGAGAGGGGTGTGGCTATGGGAGTAGCTCTCTGTCTGGCCAGATTTTGTTGATCTGGTGGTGTTAGGCTGTTTTGATACATGGATGTGAAGGGCATGTTGGTGATAATGGGTTTGAACGAAAGGACAATGAAGAAAGAGACGAAAGAAAACAAGTGCGGTCCTAGAGCAGTATACTCAAAATACTTCAGCGATAAGTAGCTTTGTTCCGTGGAAATACAAAGACTATACAGGGGTAGTGAGGATAATGGTTCATACCGAATTTAAGACAGCAATGTTTCTGGTAAGTTATAGAAACTGCTTGCAAGGAGATATGAACGTCTTTGAGTCACAGACATCATTGAGGGGAGATCCCGGATCTTGTATTGAATTCACAGAGCCATGCAATTTCTCCCAATGATTCACCATCAGAATCTTATGTTTATTGTGATCATCTTAGATCAGGTGATGACTGTCTATTAGACTGTATACATAGCTATATAAAACCTGACCTTGTGCGTTCTTCGTGCAGACGCACTGAGTCTTCGTGAGAATAGTCGCTGTTTCTCGTAAAGTTGTGCGCCTTTTTGAAACTTTTGCTCTTTGAAGGGTCCTTAAGGTATGATAGGATCTGTATAAGTACAGATACCCCCCTTCTGCATCAGGCTTTCCACTTTCCCCCTTATTATGGTGCTCTGTTTGCAATCGAGTGTTAGTGATACTCCCCTCCGAAACTGACAAAATGATAGAAGTTATTCATCCAACGCCTGTTCCTACGATGGAACCAAAACGCGATGACACCCTAGAGGCTCCCGTTGAAGAGCTATCCCTTAGAGACTCCCCGATATCTGTGCAAGATGGATTCACAGAAGAGCATCTACGGGCTGGCGGTCCAAAGCTTTGTGAATACCCGTATACATACCATCGCCACCTTCCATGCGATGATATTCCTTTTGACGAGATCGATGAGATAGAGAGTAAATGGGAAATGCAGATATGCATGAACAGATACGTGGAATGCAAACCGCTCCAACGAGATGCTGATCCCGTCCCAACATTGCACATCATGACAACACGCCGGAAAGGTTCCAAGGGAAAATGGATCCAAGCAGCTCGAGACGTGCATCGCCTT
Organism: Aspergillus avenaceus; assembly: GCA_009193465.1. Taxonomy (NCBI): domain Eukaryota; kingdom Fungi; phylum Ascomycota; class Eurotiomycetes; order Eurotiales; family Aspergillaceae; genus Aspergillus; species Aspergillus avenaceus. Next base: position 79,565 of record ML742078.1, on the reverse strand, counting down.
CTTGAAGCTAAAGGTCTGGGACACGTTGCTGCCGACATCATGGACTACCGTATGACTGGAGGGCCGTATTTCTGTCCGTGCAAGGAGACCGATGACATCTATCCAGTATGGGATGATGTACAAGAGCAGATTGTAAGCTCACTTGATACCTCCGGGTTTCAGACTCTTGGGTGTTTTCGTGCTGGGTATGAGGTTTGTGAGCGCTGCCTTGCCACGATTCTTCTTACCGTTAGCAGGGATTTGGAGCGAGATTGGGGGAAGGTGAAGCAAGAGATCCGAAACATTTTGAGAGGGTTTAACCTTCTCACTGTCGATGTCCTAATCCACATAGACGATCCTTTATTCTTCGCCCGTGAGCCCCGTCCCGGCGAGATAGAATCTCAAACGCCTTTGCCGGTGCGGGATTGTCCAGTAGTTGTGAGTATTGGTCAAACCATAAGCCAACACAGAGACAACAAATACGGGACTTTCGGTGCTTGGGTCGAAATCAAGGACAAAACCACACAAGAATGGAAGCAACTTGGCCTAACCTGCCGACATTGTGTCTTCCCACAGGTCTTTGAGACTCTCCGTGTGGTTCAAGAAGAAATGTCCAGTGCAGTAACCGATTGCTGCGGTGAAAATACTACACTGAGTAGCACTGAAACCCGAGTTAAAATCGACTGTCCGAGTTCTAAGGAAAAGAAATGTTACTCGAGAATATGGAGGATGCTATTTCTGAGGCAAAGAAAAAGGAGCCTCTGCGCAGTTTGATCCAACGCAAGGTTGAATTAGGAGAAGAATTAGCTGAAGACGAAGAAAGGATATGCAGAGCATACATGCGCGACGTTGTTCTTTATGAGCGGATACTCGCTGAACTGAAAGCCTACTATGCGTCGCAAGACCATGTACTCGGAGTAGTGGCTCATGACTCTGGCGATCAGGTTCGAGAGACACCAAATGCCAGGATGATGGATTGGGCTCTTATTGAGCCTTTCCCAAACCGTGCTTTTCCCTCTAATAAGGTAGAATGGTTATGTTCTTATTTTATATCTGTCTGCTAATCTGGATGGCTAGTTCGAGGCCTTTCGCAATTACAGATTTTTGAAGTACAAGATTGCCATGAGAGCCGGATGCATTAACCCTAGCATGGAGTTGACCGGTGGAACGGCACTCTACAAGTATGGTGCTATAACGGAGGTCACCAGAGGCATCTACAGCAAGCTCAAGACGACGGTATTTAGGAAACTTGCCAACGGCGAGGAATTCAGGACCGAGGAACACGTCATACTCGCTGGCGTTGAAGAGGGCCAGGAAGTCCCCAGGGGTGAAGGGCCTTTCTTATTACCCGGAGACTCCGGGTCCGTCATCTTCAACGAAAATCTGGAGATGGTAGGATTGGCTTTTGCTGGACAGATGCAAGGCAAATTCTGTCTCTTTACAGAGGTCCATGACCTGATCCAAGACATCAAAGACAGAACTGGAGCCGATGAAGTTATCCTCCATGGTCAGAGATAGAACGGGCTATTGCTTAGGAATCACAAATAGAAAAGGAAAATACACAAGCAAAACGTCATTCCCGAGAACCCCGCCAAAGTGGGGTTATTTTTCAAACCTATTTTACTATACCCATACACGGTAACATAACATAACAAACTGGAAGCTCATCGAATCCACTGTCAGTTTGAAGGGTAATCTCGTCATTCATTAGTTTTTACCCCTCGTTCCCTCCGCCATTAATTATTACCCTTTCTCTCTCTCCCTCTCCCTCTTTCTTCTCTTTCATCATTCATCGTTCAGACTATCCCTGATTTCCCTTTACTCCTTACTTAACTTTTTTTTTTATAATCTAATCTAAATCAATCCGTCAAAATGGTTAAGGCTGGTGAGTAACTGTTGCAACTTTCTTTTTATTTGACTTTTATTATTGGTTCTGCATTTGACGGATCCACGATCGACCGTGATCCGGGGACCTTGAGTGAGCAAATTTGAGCACCTTGTGAAGCGCCTTACATTTTTCCCCTAAGCTGCTCCAGCCTATCATCAGTCGGCATTCTGGCTTTGTTTGCTTCTAGGATTAGATGTTAGCTCTTACTTTAGTTACGAGGGTGCTCATTCGCTGCGCTGTTCCCCGAGTATTGGTTGCACTTGCTTGAGGATTGGTGAGCTTAATTAAGTGGTGATCAAGCTTCCAGCCTTGATCGGGACACCACGAGCTCTACCCGTAACCCATCCATATGTTCCTGGGGCGTTGCCGATTTGCTGTTTCAGCCAATGACAGACCGGGAGGAAGATTGATAACTGACTGTCCTAGTTGCTGTCCTCCGCGGAGACTCCAAGATCTCTGGCACCGTCACCTTCGAGCAGGCTGACGCCAACACCCCTACCACCGTCTCCTGGAACATCACCGGCCACGACGCCAACGCTGAGCGTGCCTTCCACGTCCACCAGTTCGGTGACAACACCAACGGCTGCACCTCCGCCGGCCCTCACTGTATGTTTTTCACTTGCTTGTCGAAATCTCAGGGGAAATAGTCCAGACACTGACATCTACAGTCAACCCCTTCGGTAAGGGCCACGGTGCTCCCGAAGATGAGGACCGCCACGTCGGTGACTTGGGTAACTTCAAGACCGACGCTGAGGGTAACGCCGTCGGCTCCAAGCAGGACAGTCTTGTCAAGCTGATCGGTGCCGAGAGCGTTCTGGGCGTAAGTTAACCCCCATGTTTGTTTCACAATGACGGATGTAGAAGGCTAACAAACAACAATAGCGCACCCTGGTCGTCCACGCTGGCACTGACGACCTCGGTCGTGGTGGCAACGAGGAGTCCAAGAAGACTGGTAACGCTGGCGCTCGTCCCGCTTGCGGTAAGTTGCGTGTAGAGAGATTTTCGCTTGTTGAATAACGTATTAATTATCCCTAGGTGTCATTGGCATTGCTGCTTAAAGGGCTGGTTCAAGTCAACCCTAGAATGCGAAGATGCTGAGTCAGGATCGGAACAGTCTGCACATCGACTGGAGGATATCAAGGAGGTTATCTGAAAAAAAGATTCAACTGAATGAAATTGCCATGCGGTTCTTGGAGGACTAAAAGGGGATGCTGATCTGAGTTGGTTTACATTCTAGAAATTGTATAGGAAGGATGACATGAATTGAATGAATTTACTTTCATTGTTTGGTTTTAGTTCAATAGTACTCAGTAGATTGCCTCTCGTAAATTAAAAGCACCAAATATGTACTAGTGCTCGCTTTTACGGTGAAATTAAATGCAACATTGCAATTAAATTGTCATTCTGGCCAGACTGTTGTTCTTGACCCCCACAGAAACTAAAGTCAGGTGTCCGCCGTTAGTCTGCAAGCTTTCCCCTTCCAACCATATTTCTCTCTCTCTCTCTCTCTCTCTGTGCATACCCCAACTCTGTCCTCAATTCAATTAACCTCTACATTCCATTCCTATAATTTACTTTTACTTTTTCTTTTTTTTTTTTTCTTTTTTTTTTTTTTTTTTTTTCTTCTTCTTCTCTTTTTCACCCTCATCTTGTGCTGTTCCTCTTGATTATTTTCCACACTGGTTTTCTCCCAGTGTAGTCAATCCTTTGTCGTATTCTCCCGGTTATTGGTCACTTTTCAGCATGCCTTTGGAGGCCCGCGTGAAATCTGTCCTGTCCGGCGACACGGTTGTGTTGTCGCACATCACCAATCCAGGACAGGAACGCACTCTTAGTTTGGCATATGTTTCAGCTCCAAGACTACGCAGAGAAGGAGATGAGGTGAGTTTAAAATTTATTTATCAGACTTTTCCCCTGAACACCTTTCTTCCACTTTGTTTTGGGGTCGGGAAAGATGGCCTCTATCTCCGAGCATCTAGTTGCACATTTAGGCCACGTTTACTACCTTCTCACCTTCTCTACTGGAGTCAATTGCGCTAGCAGTCGAAATTTGGGTTTTTAAATTCTTTTTAATTCAACTGAGTATGTTATTTATGGTGGTCTTTGCTGACTCTAAACCCTTTTTTAGCCATATGCTTTCCAATCCCGTGAATTCCTCCGCGAGCTGCTTGTAGGAAAGGTCGTCCAGTTCAACGTCTTGTATACCATTCCGACTGGTGCCAAACGCGATTACGGAACCATCAAGCTCCCTACATTCGAGGTTGTCCTCCCCGATATCAGTGTTCAGGAAGGATGGTCTCGTGTTCGTGAAGAGGCTGGTAAGCGCGCTGACGAGTCCGAAGAGACCGCCGCGCTTCTGGAGCGCCTGCGCGCTTTGGAAGAGCATGCTGAATCCGAGGTCAAAGGTGTCTGGGCTGGAGCAGAGAAGGGTCGCACCGAGACGAGCTATGAGCTTTCCAATGGGAAGGCTCTCGTCGAGGAATACAAGAACCAGCACTTGGAGGGTATCATTGAACGAGTCCTCAACGGTGACAGATTAGTCCTGCGTCTGTTGCTTACTCCTGATGAGCACCTGCAGGTTGTGGTTGCGGTTGCCGGTGTCCGAGCACCAGCCGCCCGACGGGTGAATGCTGAGGGCAAGGAGCAACCTGCTGAACCGTTCGGAGACGAGGCACATCAGTTTGTCGAGTCTCGACTGCTGCAGCGTAAGGTCCAGGTGTCCTTGCTGGGTGTCACACCTCAGGGTCAATTGATCGCCACTGTTCTCCATCCCAACGGTAACGTGGCCAAGTTCCTCTTGGAGGAAGGCCTGGCTCGTTGCCATGATCTACACTCCCCTCTGCTCGGGGCTGATATGGCTACCTTCCGACGTGCGGAGAAGGCTGCCAAGGATGCCAGGAAGGGCCTATTCACCGGTCTTGTTGCCTCAAAGGGTCCTGCGGGCGGGGCCGTCGAGGACTACATCGTCAGCCGTGTGCTGAACGCAGACACCCTTTTCCTCCGCAACAAGGCGGGTCAGGAGAAGAAGATCAGCCTCAGTAGCATCCGCCAGCCTAAGCCCTCTGACCCCAAGCAAGCGCCATTTTCTGCCGAGGCAAAGGAGTTTGTGCGCAAGAGGGTCATCGGAAAGCACGTCAAGGTCACCATCAACGGTAAGAAGCCCGCCAATGAGGGATATGAGGAGAGAGATGTTGCCACTGTTGTCCACGGAAACACCAACATTGCTTTGGCTCTCGTTGAAGCAGGATACGCCTCAGTAATCCGTCACCGTCAGGATGATGATGACCGTTCCCCCGACTACGACTCTTTGTTGATCGCCGAAGCCGACGCCCAGAAGGATGGCAAGGGCATGTGGTCTCCCAAGCCCCCTAAGGCAAAGCAGTACCAGGACTACTCAGAGAGTGTACAGAAGGCGAAGATGGAAGTCTCTATCCTGCAGCGTCAGAGACGTGTGCCCGCTGTCGTGGATTTCGTCAAGTCAGGATCGCGTTTCACTGTTCTTGTGCCCCGGGAGAACGCCAAGTTGACTCTCGTCCTGTCCGGTATCCGCGCCCCTCGGTCTGCCCGTAACCCTGGCGAAGCATCCGAACCCTTTGGCCAGGAGGCTCATGACTTGGCAAACAGGCGTTGCATGCAGCGTGACGTTGAGATCGATGTCGAAACTATTGACAAGGTCGGCGGTTTCATCGGCACAATTTATGTCAACAAGGAGAACTTCACTAAGGTGCTTCTTGAGGAGGGTTTTGCTACCGTCCATGCTTATTCTGCAGAACAGTCCGGACATGCAACGGAATACTTTGCAGCAGAGAAGAAGGCCAAGGAGGCGCGTAAGGGTCTGTGGCACGACTGGGATCCCAGCAAGGATGTAGAGGAGACCGAGGAGGAAGCCGTCGATACCAATGGAGCTGAGAACGAGGTTGCTCAACGCCGCAAGGATTACCGTGATGTGATGGTCACGTATGTTGATCCCACCAACGGTCGGTTGAAGATCCAGCAAATCGGTACTGGCACCTCTGCACTTACAGAGCTGATGAATGCTTTCCGTTCCTTCCACTTGAACAAGGCCAACGACACACCACTGTCCGGGGCCCCCAAGGCTGGTGATTTCGTCGCCGCGAAGTTCGGCGAGGATGACGAATGGTACCGCGCCAAGGTACGTCGTAACGACCGTGAGAAGCAGCAGGCTGAGGTTGTGTACATCGACTTTGGTAATTCCGAAGTCCTTCCCTGGTCTCGCCTGAGGCCATTGGGCCAGCAGTTCTCCGTTCAAAAGCTTCGCGCTCAAGCTGCCGACGCTGCCCTCTCAATGGTTCAGTTCCCCGGTACCGAGGACTACCTTCAGGACTCTGTGGCGTTCTTGGAGGACCAGCTCTACAACCGGGAACTTGTTGCCAACATTGACCATGTGTCTCCCGAGGGCACTATGCATGTGACCCTGATGGACCCCACCGAGTCCAAGAACCTTGACCATAGCATCAATGCTGACATCCTCCGGGAGGGACTGGCCATGGTCCCCCGGAAGCTGAAGGCGTGGGAGCGCTCTGCCACGGAAACACTATCGCACCTGCGGAGCAACGAGGATGAGGCAAAGCAGGAGAGACGCGGTATGTGGGAATACGGTGACCTTACTGAGGACTAAAGGAGTCGTCAGATAATGAAGTTTTCGTTCGAGGTCATGAATGGAGGAATTGTGTATAAATATTTGCGGGTAATCTACAACCATCCACGGGAAAGTGGGTTGTGTACTTTGGGCACTTTACGAGATCCTTGAGCATAGTCTCGGATGTGTTCGCTTTCTTTTAGTATTATTATCTTATTCTGAAATGAGAATCTCTTAAAAGTTGGATTGGTTGGATCAAGACCCCGGGATTCGACGCATAATGCACGGTTATGTGTCCTGACGTAAGCAGAGCCCAGTAATGCCCGACTTCGCCTGTCCAAAAGTAATTCTTCTGACTACAAGTCATCAATTCTCCGATTCAGCTCATATTCGTGGTGTCACTTGTCATTTGGCGGTACTCCAAAATCCCCCGCACCCCTATTGTATCCGGAACGTCTTGATCTTGCACCCACTAGTTGTCGACCGACCTTTTACACATTTTAGATCAAACTTCCGCCGCGGAGTAAAAAAAGAGTACATACAAGAAATCGACCGTGCCAGACGCCGGAACGACGACGATCGTCTTGCCCCGTGCGTCAATCGTTTATTTACGGGGTAAATCCTCTCTTCCGAGCGATCCGAACAACCGTTGGTCCCAAAAAAAAAACCCCCAGAACCAACACCGAAGAATACACGATGCCTCTGTGGGGGTCGAAGTCGAAACCAAGTCAAGAGAGCGCCAACGCCGCGCTAGAGAGTGACCCCAAGAACGACCCGGTTGCGTCGGCTTCTCAGGCGGCGGGCACGGAATGGCTAGCTGGACATTTGAACCATCTTACTGAAGATCAGGAGAAGAAGCTGCAGGAGTTCAAGAAGGTGTGCGAGGAGAATGCGTATTACAAGCCGCGCAGTGACACCGAGGAAGCAAGTCACGATGATGCGACGATGTTGTATGTTTCCACCCCCCCCGCCTCTGTTGTGCTTTGGGGAGGGAGTGTTCGGTGCTAACCGGGTGTGAAGGCGATTCTTGCGTGCGCGCAAATTCGACGTAAATGGTGCTTGGGGCCAGTTTAAGGATACCGAGGACTGGCGCAAGGAGAATGCCATTGAATCGCTGTATGAGAACATCGATGTCGAGTCGTATGATGCCGCTCGGAGGATGGTCTGTGTCGCTGTGTCTGGGTGAAGATACTCGAATGCTGATTTTGGAGGACAGTACCCCCAATGGACCGGTCGTCGCGATCGCCGCGGTATCCCCGTCTACGTCTTCGAAATCAAGAATCTGAACAGCAAGAACATGGCTGCTTATAATTCCACCATGTCCGATCCTTCCGCCACCGCAGAAACCCACAAGTCCTCCAAGGTGCCGCAGCGCCTTTTGCGCCTGTTCGCCCTCTATGAGAACCTCCTCCGCTTCGTCATGCCTCTGTGCTCCCAATTATCTCGGCCGCACCCCGATACGCCCATCGTCAGCTCAAATAATATTGTCGACGTCGGTGGCGTGGGTCTGAAGCAGTTCTGGGATCTGAAGGGACACATGCAGGACGCCAGTGTTCTGGCTACAGCTCATTATCCAGAGACGCTGGACCGGATCTTTGTAAGCCTACCTGGTTAACCCGTTGGGGGGAATTCATGCTAACGAGCGGAAGATCATCGGCGCACCGTCCTTCTTCCCGACAGTATGGGGCTGGATCAAACGCTGGTTCGACCCGGTTACTACCTCGAAAATCTTCATTCTCTCCTCCTCAGAAGTCCTCCCGACTCTTAAGAATTTCATGGACACAGCCAGCATTCCAAAGCAGTATGGTGGCGACCTGGAATGGCAGTGGGGAGATATGCCGAACCTGGACGACGAGGCACGCAGTCTCGTCGGGGGGTTGGAGACTCCCCCAGCCGAGGGTGAGACCAAACCCGGTTTCACGAAGGGTCCCCTCCTGTTCAAGGGCGACAAGATCGAGATCCTCGGCAAGGTGAACGGCGAGAGCCGGAAGAGCAGTATCCCTGTGCCGACATCGCAGTCTGGTGAGACAAAGCCGCCCGCCGAGCAGGACAAAGCCGCTGAAACCCCCGTCAACGAGAAGGTTGGCCTGGAGAATGCCGCCGAAACGCCCAACGGCGAAGTGACCGCATAATCGATCTTTCAATCTGGATACAATCTACATATTTAATACTCGGTGATCTGAGAATTGGCGTCATGGTTCACCATTGCATAATTAGATATATATTTCTTTTATTCAGTTTAACTTGGTCTGGGACATAAAGTACAGATGGATAGAGTATATCAAATCCAATTACCAAGTCTATTGTCCACTGCAAATAGTCGCAACCTGCAATACAAATTAGAACCAAAGTCATCTAACTTATCTTATGCAAATTACTCATCTTATAACCCAGGTAACAATAGAATTATATAAGCAAGACAGGATGGTGGAGTGGTTAACACGTAGCACTGCTATTAGCCTAGTAATGCTATGCCTTCGGGCGCCTGCGTTCGAATCGCAGTTCTGTCGTTTTTTTTATACTTTTGTATTCTATATATACTTTACAAAGTAAACTTTTTTTTTCTATGTATAAATAATGCAACGTGTAAGCGTGTACTTTGGTAGAGAATGCCATCGGCTCTGTTTCTGGGTATGGCATGGGATCGGGATACATTATCTATAACTTGAATGAATGAACATATATGCCACATACAACTGTATATATTTTGAGCCTTGGTAGTGAATAATAGTCAATCTTAGATTTAGTTCTCTCAATCCATTTCCAAGTCAATACTACCAAGACATTGAACATGTTTAGATCCTAACCGTTGTATATAGTACACAGTACATCATTTAGGAAGGATCATTCCAACAAAGAAAGACAGAAGATAGAGTAACATATTAAATACCATCAGTCTATTCTAAGGGTAGTACACTGTACAACCCCTGATCCCAGAATTATAGTTTCCATTTCTATAAATCTATTTTATACAGAGTTTTTACCATAGATAGGGGTGCATGTGGTAGCATCAACTTCCACTGGTACTTACTGGTAATTAGACCGTGTATCTGATAAAGCTACTCGGACTATAGTTCACGTTTGAGATTGGTGTCTTCGACTTTGTGAGGTTGTTAAACTCATGATGTATTGAGTAGCTTGATGTTCTCTAGTGTTTGGATGAAGTTGACTGAGTTATCTGTTGTTAGAAGTGAGATAGACGAAGTTGTAAGCTGTTCCTATTGTCTTACTTTTATTTGTATGTTGTATAGATGGTGGAGGTAGTCTTGCTAGTTTGGTAGATTGTATACTAATTTAGTAAGGGGTCGGTGTGGCCGTCAACTGAATTTGTGGTGGTGTTTCCTGTAGATGGTATATACATTGGGTTTGTAGGTGAAGATTTATCGAGTACCGTGGTTGAATGCCAATTATATACCAAAATAAAGTAAAATAGATATCGCCGACAAGATGGTGGAGTGGTTAACACGTAGCACTGCTATCAGCCTAGCGCCTAGTAATGCTATGCCTTCGGGCGCCTGCGTTCGAATCGCAGTCTTGTCGTTTTTTGATTTCCAGATTTACTCAATCAATCAATCCTTTTTTTCTTTTTGGCACTAATTAATTATTATGTTTATGTACGAGTAATGCTCTAGTATGTTTATCTAGTCTTACATGTGCATACAGTCAAAATAATGTCATTAATACTTATACACTATATACCTATGTCGCCTTCCATAATTGGTCGATTTGCTTCTTCCGGACCTGTAGACAATTAGCTATGCACGGTAAATGTATTGCAAGGAACTTACCATTGGCGACAGAACCACTACTCCAATTGTCAGCGCCACGATCGTCAGCAGCAACTGCACCTTTGAGAAGCCCTTGCCCAAGATATCAAACGCTTGGCTGGGAGTCGCCCGGGTGGCGAAGATATCGCTGCCATAGGCGAACACCAGACTGGTACTTTCGAGAAGGGTGGGCGCCGACAGGACGTTCTTGATGCCGGCCACATCGCGTGCGTGAGAGATGTACCACTTGCCGTCGAATTCGAGGTAGGGGCTGTACTTGAACAGGCCCTCCTCTGCCTCGGAGGCCGTGGGGTCGCGGCCGACGGGCCGACGGGCGTCCAGGACGTGCCGAGGAATGCCGACGATCGACTTCGAGGAGGGGAGCGTGCAGAGCAGCTGCCGGATGGTGATGCCCTGACGGGTCTGGGTGACGGCCATGTGGGAAATGGGCTCGGGAATCATATAGGCTTGAGCCACAACGTACGGGAGAGGGAGGGGTTCGAGGCTGGAGTAGTTGGCGGCTGACCCCAGAGGGCCGCGGTCATTGGGGATGGAGGATTCGTAGAGCTCAGAAATCACCAATTGATAGCCCTTCGCATCGGACGTCTCCGTGACATCGCCCCAGAAGGAGTAAGCGAACCAGTTCTCGGAGATAGCCGAAGCAATGGGCTGCGTAGTATCGACCCCATCCTGTCTGCTGGCATGAAGGATCTGGCCGGAGACGGCATCGAGCAGGTAGAAACTAGCCGACTTCTTGCCCACGGCGGTGACGAGGACCAGATTAGGACTCAAGTATTTGTATAGTACCGACCGATTGCCCAGGACCTTGCCGATAGATGCCACTGGATCGTGAGCGGGTCGGGAGGTAGCACGGATGATCTTCTCGCCTCGTGGGGGTATAAAGCTCCAAACTGGGACCTTGTTGTCGCCAGCACTCCAGCCCAGAATACGACCATCATCGCTGAGTGTCACTAAGAACCCTGGAAGGTCTATAGTCCCGGTAGGGGTGCCATCTTCACGGATTCCAATCACAGAGTCATCAAGCAGAGCAACCGAGCGAAGCTTGGCGCTGGCCGGGGTTCGTTTGATGATGTTTCCGGAGGTAATTTCCAAGGTAACCGAGCTACCGTCGTCGGCGTAAACAGTGGCAAGGCCTGGTGCGGTGACCACTGCTTTGGGATTCCAGGTCTCTGTTTCCGCCGCCTTGACGCTCCAAGAAACAGCGCCGTGGTTTCCGCTGTCGAGGGCATACACACGCCCATTCTCGGTAGCAACAATCACTGGCTTGGAGATTCCGAAACTGTCCAGGTTCGTGATCTCGTCGGTCACGAAGCTAGTAAGAATACGCGTCGGCAGTTCCTTCAGCCACGCCGGAAGATGTTCAAGGTCCTTCACGTGGCGCTTGACGCGATGCACATATGCTCCGTAAAGACTTTCGTGGCCTTCCACCTCAAGCTGATGGGCCAAGTCCTCCTGATACTCCTCTTCAGCCCAGTTGGCAGCCAATGCACCAGCCAAGGCCTCGTATCTGGTCCACTCCGCCTGGCCATTCCGAATCAATTGCCAGTCACCGGATTCCAAGGTGGCAGCCGACCGAACGGCTACACTGTCACCCTTTGTCACAACTTCAGACACTGCTTGCAGCGCGTGTTCCATAGGAGGCGCCTGGAGAGGCCATCTTCCCAAAATAGCATGAGACGCAGAAGACACAACCGTCATCTCGGACTGGGTGATCCGAGTAAAGTAAACATTTGCGTCCTTGGTGCTAGTGGAGAAAACGGACCAGCCCTCCAGGCGAGGGAGGTCGTAAGCTTTGGACACAACGGCCGACTGCAAGTTGATGTGGTAGACCTCAGCCCAGGAACTGGATTCCGTCTGGTAGTGAACCAGGAAATGCGGCAGCGAGTTAAGCTTCTTCGGGGCATGAACGATGATGGAGCGGATCTCCTCGCCGCTGGTGTTCTCGACATTGATGGTGCTGACTTGCTTCGTACCGATGACATTGACCTTCAGTGTCTTTTGGGACTTATCGGCCCAAGCGATCACAGGAGAGGCGGTGTTGGCGCCCACGAACAGCACAGACTCGGGGCTGGAGATGTCACCCTCCGAATTCAAGGTCAATTGCTGATTCAGCTTTCCAGTAAGAAGATCCAAGGACGTGACCTTGACCTTGTACCCTTTTCGCGCAACTGATTGTAAAGAGATGTAAAAGACCTCGGTCGAGGAAGACGAGACTTGAAAGGGAAGGTCTCCACTAGAAAAAACCCGTGTCAGAACTAGATACAAAAAAAAAAAAAAAAAAAAAAAAAAAAAAAAAAAAAAAAAAAAAAAAAAAAAAAAAAAAAAAAAAAAAAAAAGAAGAGATCGAACCTTTCATCTTTGTGCTCCCACTTGATAGCTCCGGAGTCGCCATTCAGTCTTCTCACAGTGCCCGCTGTACCTCTAAAAAGCGCAATCGTGTCTTTAACGGACGGAGAGGAAGCAGCATCCTCCAGCTCCAGGAGCTCAAGGTCTGCCACCGATTGATCGGCGAACCAGTTCTCCCAGATGAGTTTGCCATCCAAAGCACTCCACGATGAAATGTAATCGCCCACCGCACTGACCATCGCGTTCGTTCCGTCGGAAGCCCGTAGGATGCCGCTGTCGGCGACAACCGCGGACCGCGAGACATTTTGTCTCCATACCATCGAGCCATCTCTGGGATTTATCGCACCGAGAAGTAGTTTATGGGAGAGAGTGTAGAGTAAGGATGCATCGGAGGAGGATGAGGGTTTCAGGAAGAAGGTCGAATGGGACGAGGGGGTACCGAGTAAAGCATGGTGGAAGTCGACATGGTCTACCTCATCACGATAGATAGACAGCGCCGAAGGGACGCACGAGGCGAGCAGAAGAAGCGTCGCCTGTAACCGCATGGTTGTTTACGGGGACTGATGATCGGGCATGAGGACGCGGAAGATAAGCGTAGAAGAAGAATAGTCGGAGTTGTGATGTTGACATTTGGATAAGACCGCAGGCGGTGATCTAATGCCACTAAACCCCCCCATGCAAATGCCACAACAAATCACAAATCACTTTTTTCTCTCTCCTAATTCTATTTATTCTACTATATTAACTTATAATCACGCCCTCATTTGACCTTCAATTTTTGGAATTATTTCTATGTACAAAATATTCATACCCTTGATATATGCTGAGAGGGCAGAAAAATAACAACATCAGTGATATATATATACTAACAACTTTTCATGCCGAACCAAAACAAGCCTTATTAGCGGCCTCAACCACCTGTCTCTCACCCTCGGTCATATCAGGTGTGATTTCCCACAGTCTGTCGCCCATACCCACGGCGCGTAAGCCCTCCGGGTCCAGTGTATTCCAATCCAATGCGCCCTTGAAACCAGTCTCACCGGGCCCACCGGCCCCCGGGAAATCCCAAGGCGGGGAATATGCCTGAGCAGCCTCACGCTGCTTCAAGAGATAATTCACATTCATGTCGCACATGGGAGTGGCAGGGATGTAGAGTACACTTGAATCTGCCCGACCCCGGTGTTCCTTATCAACCGAATGCAAAGAGTCGCAGTGCCAAGCCACAAAATCACCGGGTTCAACTTCAGGAACAGAGACCATGGTGGTCTCGAGGTCCAGGTGCGGGTGAGTGACCGGATTGTACTCTTGACAAGCTCCCGGTACGGATCCAGGGAAAGTGGCATCCAAGGAAGGCTGCAGCGTCTGGGGGTCGAAGAAGGGTCTGAGGATTGTATAGGCTGTGCTGTGAACAATCATAGGGCAAACGTGCAGCGAACCCTCGCCGGGGGCGGTTTTGGACATGGAGAGCCATCCCTGGAAGAATCTCAGCATGGAGCATGCGCCGGCCCCATTGTACAGATCCATCTTGGCCGCAACACGATGCTTTGCATCCCAGGGGTCGTATTCTTCCCACTTGCCCTCGAGGATTCTGGCGTACACTCGGGCGTACTCAGGATCCTCCCATCGCTCAAGTGAGCCGCCATCAATATGAGGACCCAGAGTAAACTTAGAATCACCAGGCATTCTGATTCGCAGGCGATCAGCGTACGTGAGTGGATTCCGGATGGAGATCTTTGTGCTAGGATCTGACGAATGCCACAAGCGTTGCAGGAAGCGCTGCGTGTCGAGCATGTTAGGGTGTGCCCGGGCTTCAGCCTGCGATGGCGTCCAGTACAACTCGTATACTGCCGGGGACTCTGGAGGAAAGGCCTTCACGCGCTCCTGATTAGCAGCAACGTAGTCTTCGATGCGTTCCTTGTATTCCCTGGCGACTCCACGCGGAAGGACATTTCGGATCACAACAGTTCCGCGGTGACGGATCTCCGCAAGCAATGCCTCCGGCACGCTGCCTGATACAACATCCGAGTAGTCCACCGACGGAATAATCTATACCAATTAGCATCTCGATCATAAAAGTGGCGGCCTCGCACTGCAAGCATACATCACTGCCCTTTTTCTTGATCTTATCTACTTCCTCCTCCAAGCTAGGAAGCAGTCTCTGCCAGCTCCGTTTCAACGCCTCCTCATTTTTCTGCCAGTACTGTAGCTTCAGATCTCTGAAGCGTGGCGGTAGTGGTTCGGGCTTATAGTCCGGTCTTAAACTAGGAAAGACACTTGAGATATCTCCAGCCGCCTTAGTGGTTTGAGTCGAGCTGGAATTTGAAGCAGCGCGAACAGCTGATCTAGAAAGAAACCGTGACATCGCCATATTGAAAAGGACTGGAGTATCTTGAATCACGGATAACTGATTCTTTCTACGCCTCCGTAGTCCGACGTCTTCTGCCTTTTATATTTAGTGTAACTGCCGACAGTTGCTCCAGTAGATATGCGGAGAATTGGCGGGATGCCGAAAATGGAAGCCGGGCCGACCACCGTAAGAGGCAACTGGCCGCAGATTGTCTCCTAGCAGTTGAACAACTGGAGCATGACCCAGTTTTTCTTTCAATGGATCACTGCAAGAGACGTCAGCTGACCCTCTTCAAGGCCTCAATTGGTGCCACTCGCACAAAAGCCCGAGTTTATGGCGGCGAGATTGGTCAGTTTCGACGACGTAACCCCATCTTTTTACCCCAACCCTAGATCCCCGGGCGGGATGTTACTCTTTTAGTGTGAGCTGCCAAGCCTGAAAATGGAGGCATCACCTGTATAGTTGAGAATCGACAAGCAACATGCAGATAGATACAGAGCAGCATGTTGATCCTACCCGGATAGAGCACTCAAGGAACTATTACTATCGGTTTAATGATTATGCTTGAAGCTTAATCGACATCGGTTTTCCTCCGATTCGGTCCACCTACCCTCGGGTCAATCCAGACCCGCGAATCCCCTCAAATGCTTCTCAAAGAGGGAGCTGCAGCCCCCGGCGCAGTAATGGACCCCGAGAGTGTCTGTGTAGCCATGGACCTATAAAGACGCTCGAGTTACCCGACCCAAGGCCACAGGCCCCTATGTCTCTGTGAACACATTACTGACCCCATAGCCTCCTGTGAAGATGTCCTTCTCCGTAAATGAAAGATCCGCCATTGTGACGGGGGCAGGCTCAGGTATGTGTGCGACCACTGATAAACCTTGTACTTTATGTAGCCTTGTGACTAAGTCGCCAAAACAGGAATCAACCTTGCCTTTGCCAGACTACTGCTGGAGAACGGTTGCAACGTCCTCATTGCTGACCTAGCACTTCGCCCGGAAGCTCAAGAGGTGGTTAACAAGTACACAGCGTCATCGAAACAGCCGCGGGCTGTGTTTCAGCAGACCGATGTGACCGACTGGAAACAACTTGAGGTGATGTTCGAGGTAGCAGAGAAAGAATTCGGAGAAATTGATATAGTCTGCCCCGGAGCTGGGGTTTACGAACCGGTACGATGAACTCCTTGTAATGGATTGTTGTAGCACACCGCCAATCCTTTTTTTTTTTCTTTTCTTTTTATCATTTTCCTTACACTTCGTGCAGCATTGGAGTAATTTCTGGCGCCCGCCCGGAACTCCTGTGAGTCGAGACCCGCCAAATGGGGATCGATACGCCATATTGGACATTAACGTGACGCATCCAATTCGCACAACCCAATTGGCTTTGGCCCATTTTTGCCGTCGCCGAACAACCGGACGACCTAAACATGTCGTTCATATCTCTAGTATTGCCGGTCAGAATCCCGCTCTGGCAGCTCCTATCTATGTGGCTGGTAAACATGCGATCAACGGCTTCGTGCGATCACTTAGTAAACTGGATGACAAGTACGGTATTCGCGTGACAGCCGTTGCCCCTGGCGTGATCAAAACCCCTCTCTGGACAGAACATCCGGAAAAGATCAAGATTGTTGACGGGGCGAATGACGAATGGGTTACAGCTGAAGAAGTCGCGCAGGTTATGCTTTCTCTGATCCAACAGGACAAAGTCGGTGAAATTATTGGGGACACCACGGGTCAAGGACCCCAGTTTCCTGTGAGTGGGGGGACCATTTTAGAGGTTTCTAAGACCGTGCGATCTGTCAGAGCGTTCAATGACCCCGGGCCTGGAGCTCGAGCTGGAAATACGGTATCCGATATGAATCTGCTGGAGGAGGAAGTGTATGAACTGTTATCGCAGAAAGGATGGGGCAGTCCCAAGTTGTAATGCTTTTTTTTTTACATGAAAGTTCCGGGACATTGCTGAATCATCCAGGAAATTTCCCTTCATTGAAAGTTCCCCTTGCCTCGTTTTTTTTTTTCTTTTTTTTCTGTTTTGTCTGGACAGATAAGCAAGTATTGGCATTAGTCAAGGAACCAATGGAAAACCAAAAAGACTGGATGGAAGGAACAGAGACCGTAAGCAGTAATGGAATCCCTGAATTTTACCCAAGACGGTATAGTTTACAAAACAAGTCATCAAACTTGCGGAGAAAATAAAAATAAAAATAAAATAATGGTTAAGATCCCAGGTGATCGCCTTTTCGATGGCCACTGGCACCACTTTCGACCTTTCAACTTTCCCCGTAATCTTCTGATATCATTTCTCCGTCTTGTTTTTTTTTTTTTTTTTTCTCTCCCCGAAAAATATTCCCCTCTCTTGACTATTCTCTCTTATCTATTCTCTTTCTCGCTCGTTTCTTTTTTATTTTATTTTATTTTATTTTTTTTCTTATTTTCTTCTTTTCCCCCTTGGATCCACTCCCTCGCTGCATCGCTGGTTCGAGTGGCTATATTATGCTGGCCACAGTCGTCGCATCTCAACTCTAATCTGATAACAGCCTTTTTTTTTTTACCGCCGACTACTGTGGCCACATCCTTATCTTTTCTTCACCCCCCAATTCACCACACTCAAAAAAATGTTGGATGATGAAGCTACCGTAGGCATTGGTCCTGCCGATGGACTCCGAAATTCGTCGCGAAGGTATTTTACTTGAACCGTTACTGCTCTGCAATCAATTTCAATGGTCGCGTGGCTAATCAGAGGCGATCGCCCTTTTTTTTTAGGCGCGGACTCAGAGGGAAGCGGGACCCCGGACTTCACGGTCAGGCCAGTTGGATCAGTTGTGTGATCAATCTGGTCAATACGAGTGAGTGATGCCACATTTACTCAATCGCCATGTCGATATCTAATGTGATCTTGGTTTAAAATAGTTATCGGTGCCGGCGTTCTTGCTATGCCCCTTGCGGTTTCGCATATGGGACTTGTTCTCGGTGTGTTTGTGATACTATGGTCTGGAACGACGGCTGGATTCGGTCTCTACCTTCAATCTCGATGCGCGCAATACTTGGACCGGGGGACCGCCTCGTTCTTTGCTTTATCCCAAATCACCTATCCCAATGCTGCCGTGGTATTCGATGCAGCCATAGCGATCAAATGTTTCGGAGTAGGAGTCAGTTACCTCATCATTATTGGAGATTTGATGCCAGCGGTGGTTCAGGGCTTCGTTGGAGGCGACCCGGACTATGATTTCTTGGTAGATCGGCATTTCTGGGTAACAGCTTTCATGTATGCTATCCCAGACACTGTGGGAATAGAACGGTGCTGACCATATATAATAGGTTGATCATCATTCCGCTCTCCTACCTCCGTCGTCTAGATTCCTTGAAATATACGAGTATTGCTGCGTTGGTTTCCATGGCCTACCTGGTAGTGTTGGTACTCTATCATTTCGTGATCGGTGATACGATGGCCGATCGAGGCCCCGTGCGGATCGTTCACTGGGCAGGTCCCGTGCCGACTCTCAGCAGTCTCCCCGTGATTGTCTTTGCATTCACGTGTCACCAAAACGTATGGCCCTATCGGATCTAAGCCGAAGATAATACTCTAACGCTGAGAGCAGATGTTCTCGATCTTGAACGAGATTGGCAATAACAGCCACTTCAGAACCACCGGGGTCGTGTTTGCGAGCATCGGCAGTTCTGCTGCAACATACATCTTGGTTGCCATTACCGGATATCTTTCGTTCGGAGACAATGTGGGTGGCAACATTGTGGGGATGTACCCACCCGGATTATGGGCGACAATCGGACGTGCCGCTATCGTCATGCTTGTCATGTTCTCTTATCCTCTGCAATGCCATCCGTGCCGTGCCTCTGTCGACGCAGTTCTGCGGTGGAAACCGAAGTCCTCCACCAGTAATGACAACTCGCCCCACCGCCACCCTCTCCTAGGACCGCGAGGCAACCGGGCGCCGGAGCCGATGAGCGATCTCCGGTTCTCAGTCATCACGACCACGATCCTGGTCTTGAGTTATATCGTCGCCATGACCGTTTCGTCTCTCGAGGCGGTGCTCGCCTACGTGGGTAGCACAGGAAGCACCAGCATCAGTTTCATTCTCCCCGGGTTATTCTACTACAAGATTTCCTCACCCGACTCCCCCGCCCACCAACGGCTGATGAAAGAAGACGACGAAGCAGCCGAGGGCATGTTCTCCGACGACGGCGATGACAACGATGATGTGGAAGGCAACGAAAGCCGCCCACTCACCGAGAGTGGCATCCTCCGCCGCGGCACCCGTCACTGGCGGAAAGCGCTGCTCCGAAAGCTGAGCTTAGCGCTCGCAATCTACGGAGTAATCGTGATGGTAACCTGTCTGATTACCAATTCACTCTTCATCGCCTCGCATTAGATTTTTTTCCCCATTAGATTGATACAGCGATTGCTCTCGCGATTTTGTTAGAAGTGTCTTATGTTTTTTGGCCCGCTAGACGGATAGACTCCCCGAGTCACGTCGCCGGTATTATCTTATGCTTTTGGCATATTCTTTTTCATTTTTTTTTTTTTCCCACCACATTCATTACTTTCCTATCATTGTTTGGATTTAGAGTAGCCGCGTTTCATTTGTTACCCGCTTGAATTCATTATACCATTGGACGGGCGTTGGGGACTCTTATCAATTTCGATCTCTCAATCATCGCTTCTACTTTCATTTGGCCTATTTGTCCATATCACTATACATATCAGAATACATGGCATGAGGCCACATTTACCTATAATGTAGATTTACTACTGAATGTGCTAGACATTATTCAAAAACATATACGATGCGTCATTGATTAGGAAGAGAAGCATAACAATAGGTAATATCACATCGAACCAGTCGAAGTACACGGCAGACTGAAATAGTAAGGACGGAATCCATGCACGAGTCTAGCAGAGCTAGTAGACAACAAATTCGAGGTCTGAAGTAGACCGCAGAACCGAATTCTATCAAACTCCCCTCCACACCCGCAACTGAACAACCTAGTTATTGCTCTGGTTATTCAGAATGCGAAGGATAGCCAAGAACAAGTTCAAGATATCCAGGTAAAGCGAGATACTCGCGGCGATCTCCTCCTCGACATGGTAATGTCTCATGATAAGCTGCGTGTCGACGAGGATGTAGCCCGAGAAGATGATCGCGGCAAGCCCGCTATAAATGAGCTCGACGGTGGAGTTACCGGGCAGGAACATGGCGACGAAGCCGAAGAGGATGAGGAACCAGAGCGCGCCGAAGAGGTAGGGCATCCAGTTCGTGAAGTCGTATTTGGTCTGGCAGGCGAAGAGGGTGAGGGCGACGAACATGCCCAGGGTGAGGATGAGAGCCTGCACGACGATGCGCGCGTCGTAGAAGGATGTCACCACGCTGATGGAGTAGGCTTCTAGCACCGTGAAGGCTGTCAGGAAGAGGAGGTTGGTGGGGTAGCTCTTGCGCTTCCAGTAGGTGACTAGCATGAAGCCTAGGGCGCCGAATACTGATACGATCATGAGCCAGAAGTTGGACTGGATCCAGCTCCGGTAGGAGTCGCTGAAGAAGGAGATTGAGCTCATTATTGTTGTTAGGAGGAGTTGAGCCGTTCTTTTGGTTTTTGGGGTCTGTTAGTCACTGGCTTTCTTATACTGGGTATAGTTTGGGGGTTGGACTTACAGGATCGCATAGACCTTGCGGACGAATTGCATTCGGATAGGAAGTGTTCCTTCTGCAACCATGCCGCCGAACTAATTTTCATTAGTATTTTCATTCTTCCTTTTGGCTATATTGTGACGTGACTTGGTCGGGTTGTTAGGAAATGGTAAGGTGGGTATACCTTAAAGTCATCCGGGACGTTATCATCTTCGCTGCGCGGCGCTTGTGGGTATTCCGCCGTTGCCTGATAAGACGGCGGGGGCTGAGAGTATGCCGACTCCTCAAGGGAGTCCCGCTGAGGAGCGGGCTGATATCTGGTGTTGGCTGCCATGATACAAAGCGTGTTCCTGGGGTTGTTTATGAGATGAAAAGCATGCGCTGCTGATGTGAATGGCAGAGTTGATGGAGACGAGATGATCGGTTCTAGGGATCGGGGGCAGGCGTCTAGAACGTGACGTTGACGTCACATGATTCTGCGTTTAGTATTATTGCCTCAGGCAGAAATGGGTGTTTCTAGTATGGGGTAGAATGTGCAGTTTCAATGTCTCTTTGCTGAGTTTTATAATCTGGGGTTATTATAGACAATATATTATTGGTGAAAGCTTATGGTTTGGTTTTTATTATTTGGGTTTATTTACTGTGACAGCACTCGGTTATCCTGAGTTTAGGCTTAAGCATGTATATCGGTTGAGAGATTCATGTAACCAAAGATCAAGGCTATGGGAATATAGGGCTCAACAGAAATGCGGCTATGTTTAATAATTCAATGGGAATGACCACCAATGGTTGGATCAGGATCTACTCATCATGTACCCCTATGATTGGCGGATATCAATACAACCTGTATATTGCACCGCCCATCAGTACATATCCTTACTGCTCTATTCAGCCCACTTTTAGTAATTGTATAGTAGCAGTATATACTATGGTGGTATGGTATGTAAGCTTATACATACATCTAAGCACCTGAGATCATTCCACATTGGCAGATATATAGGTTAGGTGTAGAGGAGCGTGTGGTGTAGTAGTAGTAGTAGGAGGAGGAGGAGGAGCTCTTATTATGCTTTAGATTCATTGATCACATAATGCTTGGATAAATAGCGTCTTTGTTGGGATTTTCTAGTCACAATCGCTCATGTACATATATTAGCGGTTGATCAGTGATCATAGCCCGGCATCTTGAACCACTCATAGAAGCTTACGCACCCACGTTCACCATAACCTCATGTTATTAGTCAATAACACATCGTGTACTCGCTCAGATCGACATTCCCGAAAGTCAATTCACCGGAGAGCATGGGAAGCAAGGGCATAGCTGCCTATACGAAACAATGGTGCACAGCCTGCTTGGGGAATGTCGCAGACCTAACGGGACCCACAAACGTCTCTAGTTGACAAGTCAACAAGGATGTGGAGCGCTGCTGCACACGTTGCCTCCAATTCAGCGGTAATAGAGAATGTACTGCGACCTGGTTCCCTTCGGTGGATCCAGCAGGAAGCTTGTGCTGGTGGACTGCCATGGTTACAGGAAGTAGCATGGTATCAGTCCTGGTAGAAACATGAGCCAAAAATAAATCTATTCCCATTAGAGTATGTATTTCTATATGTCATCAAGATTATGTTCATGGAAAGATAGGTCGGTAAGTCGGTATGCACGATTTTTCAGTAGAACCAAAGTCGCTTCAAAAAATACTAAAAAATGTGGTCAAAAAAAGTTCGCTAGCGTCATTATCCATCAATCCCTGTAAGAAAAGTCCTCAACAACAATGTTGTCATCCATATAGGGTCTGGCATCACCCGGGTCTTCGTCATCTTCACTCGAGTCTTCGGGACTGTCGCCTGGTCGATGAGGCACGTTATCCTCAAGTAGTTCGTCCGGTCGCTTTCTGCGCTGGAAGTCTTGCGCGTGGGCCGAAGCCATGATGGTCCCCACCCGAGATAAAGCGCGCCCTCGAAGGGATGCACCGGGCGTGGGTGGCGTCGCGTGTTCAACATCAGGCAGGGGGGCTTGAGGTGTGGACTGCTGTGGATCCTGAAGCTGCATTTCCTCGGTTGGATGATCGGCTTCCCCATGTAGCGGGGCCACGTCATAGGGTAGTGGTATATCCCTTGATGCTCGAAAAAGGAGAACGTTCGTGCAGTGCTCGTTCTCCACTCGGAAGATCGTCCACATACCTCTCCGACAGATCTCAGAAAACCCAATCACGAAACTCAGCACAGCCGAATGCTGGATGTCATGGGCAAATATCGCGTAGAAGATCCAATTGAAACGGATGACGACATCAGCAACCATGGCCACATAGTAGACCCATGCCTTCCGGAATGCCAGAACCTCGCGCAGAAGGGGATGCTTGGCATACGGGTTGCCTAAACTCCAGTCCATTGCAAGATCCCAAACGGAGCAATAGACAGCATTCAGTAAGGCAAACGTAATGAACGGGGCTTGGAACCGTGTAACTCTGTCAATGCGATACATGCTCAAGGTAGCGTAGTACAGAACACCGAAAATGTACTTGCCAAAGTTTAGCAAATGGGGGAAAACGTTCCGTGTATCGACATATCGACGTATGCACTGCAAGGCTCGGAAGATAGAGGGAAGACAGCTAAGAAAACCTAAAAGCCTCGAATGGGATGAGTTACACTGTGCATGGTCGGTCCAATGGCGGGCATAAAGGCAGAAGAAGAGTTCGATATTCTGGAAAGAGTTTTAGCACAAGGTTGACAAATATGAATGATCTTGGCTTCTTTACCCCCATAGCATATGTTTGAGAACAATACATGTCTCCGAGGAAGAAATCACGAAACTCAACAGGATAAAATCCCGCAAGTAAAAGACGCCACTGCCACCTGTTAGCCATATAAAGCCTCTGCGATGTCGAGGACCACTCACATTGGAATATGCCCACCACTTACGACTGCGGTGATAGAGCAGTCGCACAGGTAGGAAAAGGATGATCACCGTCACTCCTATAAGCACAACGGGCCAATAAATATACATGGCATTGATCGACAAGAAATTGAGCCACATAAAGAGTCCTAATAAAAACATGAAAAGACAAGGCAACTGTCGCAGCATTAGTAGGTGAGAATGGAGACGCGAAGACGGTGTTCATACCTCAGTTAGCTGACGACAATCTAATGCAGTTCTAGTATCGTATTCGAAAATGAAGATATAATTGATTTTGCTTTTCGTCCATATAAAGCAGTCCACGCAAAATAGCAAGAAGTGAAAGACGATGAGGAAGAATCCCCCATAAATCTGCTCAAGTTAGCCCTACTCATCCAGATGGAACGTGGGGTATAGGTTCTGAACCGACCTGGAGTAAATAACTGGTATGGATCGGTATTATAGGGTCAGAATGGTCGAAATGCTGACCGGCATATATCAAACCCTGAATGGCGAACAAAATACCGGCCATCAAAAGAAGGCCCGCACGGAACGTGTTTGGGGAGTAGTCGCCCGACCTTTTGAGAGTCTTACGCAATTTTGAGATGGCAATCTTGCGGTTTCCGCGCTCGAAATAGCGAGCGTACAGGTCTTCCGCTGCAGCCATCAGGTTCTCTGTAACCTCACTTTGCACAAACCACGCCTTGTTGACCTTGTCGGACATATACCTCAGTGGAGGGCGGGCATTGACAACCTTGTCGTACTTTTTGTTGATTTTCCGGAAAGCCGTTCTGTTGAGATAGGCGTATGCCTTCAACAGCTCTACCCCTCGATAGAATTCCTGAAGCGCATGCTTCAGTTTTCGTTTGGCAGAACGATAGGAAACTTCGTTGTTGGGCGTATCTTCCGGTCGACGAGAAAAGTCCCTGCGGCGAGTGATCGTCTCGCTTCTTTGACCTTGATCTGCTGCGGGTGTGGCTAACCCGGCCAATGCTTTGGAATTCTTTCCAATTCGATGCCCCATGAATGCCTCCTTCAACCGAGAGCCGTTGAGCCCAGCGAAACCGTTCTGTTTGCGCGAATTACCGGCTTGCGTCCGAGCTTTCTCCTTGTTGCTTAAGACCTCATGAATCCGTTGATCCCGCATAATATGAAGTTGCTGCCGCAGTACTTTCAAGCGCTCGGTGGCTTCCTCCTCTTTCATCTGGTAAAAAGTCTCGATTTTGTCGAACTCCGTGTCCAGAAACTCGATAAATTCATCTTGTCGTCGGTCAAATTCCGATAATTGCTGGCCTTCCTGTTTCTCCAGAGGATCCGTGTACGAGAACACGCGCTTTATAAGTTGCGAGGCTCGCCGGTTCCCTGAGCCGGGAAGTGTGTTACTCTTGAGGCCCTTATCGGTCTTCGTAGAAGGGGTTCGACGGGGCATATCCGATACCGTTCTAATGCTATCATTTCGGGATATTACCGGAGATGGTGTCCTGGGCACATTCTGGCGCGAGATCTGACTGTTCGGGTCGAAGTCATGTACCTTCGGATCGATAGCGGGGTCTGGTAGTTCGAAAGAAGCCACATCCGATGAGCCAGCATGTTGCGGCGGGGTCGCGATAATGCTCCCATAGCTTCCGACGGTGGTAGAGAATCGTGAGCTAGGAACCCGTAATGGTTGACGTTCGCTTCGTCGACCGGGAGTTGACCGCGATGTGAGCGCGCCACTGCGAGCGGGCGAAGTAGGGTTGTAAACGGGATCAGTGGCTTCGAACTTTCTATTTGATTGACGGGTCGAAGAGTCGCGGTCGGGACCAGCAGGAAGTGCGGATGGTTGGTCGTCATAGTTGTGTCGGAGGGAAGCATGGCTAGGACTTCGATTGGTTTTCTGGAGGGCTCGTGAAATCGCTTTAAGTTTTTTTTTGCCTGCCTGTAACCATAATCAAAAGGTTAAATTGAGTGAGGAGGAATTGGCTAAGAAGCAAGAACCCAGAGAAAGATCAACGAGGAGAAATTGAATGGAATAGCTTCATACTTTGTAATCAAGGTATTTTGCACGCCATTCCGGAACTAGTTCCTGTTCCAGTTCCCTGTTGAACACAACTGTTAGCTATCATGCATGTAAACAGAGATTATTGAAGCAGTGTAACCCACTTGGCGAATTTCATCCTGCGGAGGGACTAAGACCGGGCATGATATACAGTAAGTAGTAGAGGGGGTAAGTCACAAGGGAGGGAGTGTGAAAGACACAAAAATAAAAAAAAGAGTTTGCATTAGTAGCCGATGAGCTAGGATTATAAGTCGCTTCTTTCAATTTATACCATCATGAGTGACGGAGAATGCTGCTTTATAGACTCTTGCCTGTCTCAGCACTGTTAAAACATTGAAACAGTACAAAAGAACAAGCAAGAGGAGAAACGTGCGTACACGCCACAATGAGGTTGCAGACGAAAAAATAGAAAAAAGAAAAAGAAAGGGATTAAAAAAAAGAATCAATAGTGGAAAAAGAAAAATTTTTTTTTTCAAAGGTCAATCATTTCAATAGTAAGTGGTGCCCAAGGGCAATAATTCCTGATAGATCTTCAAAGACTTTCGCCAATGCCACCAAAAGTCTTGGGCCAAGGGCATCCAGGCTGACCTGGACGTTGCCTTATTGGTTGGTTCATTCTCTGATAGGCCCGGAGATATGCACGTGCAACAGCCCAAGAGACTTCATTTGCGGTTTAGCCGCGAGCAAGCGTTGATTGGCTGAGATCCCGTCTAAATTGCGTGAACGAGGAACAGAAAGGCTCAGCTCTACCATTTGACTGGCTGCCACTCTCCCTCAACCCTTTACAATCCCTGCCATTTTGTCATGATGGTTTAATGTATTTTCCAAGACGTGTTCTAGAAACTCGTGACCTTAATGTACTTCCCCTGTCGCTGCATTATGCTAAACAGAGTTTGTACCTATACAGTCTCTCCTGTATCCTTTCAATGATTTTCCCAGAAAATTCCCCGACTTTACGGCATCCTGCATAACTCGGGCTTGACTAAAGCTGCCAAGACGCATTGGAATTTGCCAACCGGCATTATTTGTTTTTATTTTGATCCCATGGTTAGTGCCTTTTTTTCAAGTTATTTATATTCAACGTGAACCTCCACCCGATCGAAGATTACGTCTTCAAACAGAGATTACCGTAAACCGGAGAGTTATGTCTCAACCTTTCAAATAATATTTATGTATTTCATTATATCAAATATACATTCATCATCACATTGCTGAACCAGCAACAACCATGTTCCCTCAAATCAAGATATTTACCAGCGGTCGAAGGCCTCGTGGCGGCCGTAGCGGCTGGGGTCGTATTCGGGGGCACTGTGACCACGCTCGTAGTGCTCCTCGTACATGTGGTGGGCGTTCTTCTTGGCGTGCTCGTGGGCGCGCATCTTGTCGATCTGGTCCATACCCTTGGTCTCGGCCAGTCTGTCAACCTGAGAGCCGACAATGGCAGCAAGAGCCTCCTTGGCGAAAGCGTGGTTGACAGTCTTGCCTGTTGTGATACCGAGAGATTAGAACATTGTCACATGGCATTGGATAACAGGGTATGGAAAAAAAAAGCACAAGTGGTTCAGATGAACTTACCCTCCTTACGCTGGTGGTCCTCCCAGGCCTTCATACCGGCGAAAGAGGCAGCACCGGCAATGAGCTCGTGAGAGAGGTGGCCCTCGTGCTTGCCCTCGTTGACCTTGCGGTGAGCATCCTCAGATTCGTCTGTATGAGCACGCGGTTAGCTTTCTGATGCCATAAATCTGATGACCTCGTCGATACGAGACTCAGAGCCCCCAAACCAGGGTAACCCTCCGCAGAGGTTAGTTTGGGAAGGAAGGAAGACATACGCCAGCCCCAAGCCATTGTTGTTGATTTATGAAAGAAGTGGGATAAAAAAATAAAGTAAGAGAGGATGAGATGAGGAGTTTATTGCAGTGGGAGAGACTTTGAAATTGATGAAGAATAAGTCGAGCAGAAGGGGGAACGAAGCAACTTAATATACCCTCGCAAACCCCACCAACTGATACTCAGGTACTCAGCTGTCGTTGCCCCTCCATACTCCAAAGTACTCCTGCGCCCTCCTCTGCCCCACCTTACCCTCACATCTCATGGGTATTGCCATCAGCACCCGGCCGCGAATAGCGGTAACTGATTTTCCGAGTGGACCAATGGAAACCATCGCATCCAGTGATCAGATCGAGAGACTGCCACGTTACCGAAGCATATCTGAAAGGCGGCGCGGGATGGAGAAGGACCACCGATAGGAGCACTTCTCTGCACGAGTGATATGGTTCAGCCACGGCCAAGAGCTTGAGAAGAGGAGACCATGGCGGTTAATCCCCCTAAGAGTCCCAGACTATGGGTTTATTGGATCCAACTGCGTTATGGGTATCGTCGCCTCGACCCAATCGTTAGATTTCTTGGCGCGGTCCGAGGAGGGGGAAAGACGTGGCTTGACTCTAAGACGCAATAAAAAAAAAAAAGAAAAGGAAAAAGCTACAAACAATTTGGGTCACTACGTCCCTGCATGGAATTTCCTTTAGTTTGAATTCTAGGCTATTCCATGATCGACCGCCAGTCGGTGGCCTTTGCTGCGAACAGGCTTTAGTGATGTTATCTCTGCGGGAGTAAAAAAAGAGAATTGAAGCAGAAATGGTCCACGGGCGAAAACCACTCAATCTTGCGGGAGAATACGTACTCCGTACGTGTCCCTCAAAAAGGTCGATACACTGCATGCCGATCGGATGGGTCCGCAATGGGTCAGCCTCAGCCTTACTCCTGGGCGCGTAAACCATGGTCCTCAGCCACAACCAAACCTCGGGTCCGGTAATTTCACGCCGCCGTAAGCCGAGCCCCTTTTTCTAGGCCAAGCTTCTTTTGTCCAAGGCTTGTCATCGCCTTATGACACTCGGTACAAGTAGGAGAAAAATATCAGAATTCTCTCTAGAAAACACTACATCCTGGAAGAGACCTATGAATGGAAAGGAGAGCAACAGAATACAACCCCGGAGCGGTCATTGATTGTCAGTTGCGTCAAAAAGTTGAAACAGGCCACTTTTTTGCCATTTCCCTTAGCCAATGTTATTGTTTTCGAGACAAACAAAGTGGGGGGTGCTGGAAACTTACCGATTTCCCATTGTATTCCCCACTTCAGGGCCAAAGAAAGTAACAGAAATAGTAACTGCTGAACAAACCGAAACTCTTCCATGGAAGTTCCGACACTCGCCGGGTAGTGGCGGTGAAGCAAGGTACCTAGGCAGCCATGTTTTCAGAATGTGGCTGAAGTGGAGTTCCAATACAATACAGAGTACAATACTGTACCTGGCCTTCTTCAGCTGAAATTTGGTAAACCTGTCTATTTTTGGTTGCATTAAGCAGTCTTTCCATGTGTACTCCGATAGGAGTATGTATACGTAGTCATTGTATTATTATTAATTATGTATATGTATATTATAATATGTTATGTATGCATATGAACACCACGTAATGTGATTTCCTAATCGGTACAATTGCATTAATTCCCTCGTCACATCATCTTGTGACCAATGTTTGAGAGATCATATACTAATCCAATCGAACACTCGCATCTACTTTACATAAGACGAATATCCAAAGTTTATCTCATACATGAAACGAAGTCAATGACAACCCGTTGCATCTCAGCATTGATCTCTACTTTCATACTTCTAATGCTGGTTCGACTATTTTGTAAAAATCTAGTATAACAAGACAGGAAGTAAATTCAATTCTTTTTTCACTCAATTAAAAGCGAGTGGGAGGTTGATTGTTTCTTGCACAGAATAGATTAGACAGTGTTTAATATTACAGTATTGCAGTTGAAAGCTAAGGGAGTGACTGTAACTGGACCTGCAATTAGGGTTGAGAGGGTATATGGTGTAGTTGATGGTTGGTATTAGAGTGATCAAGGAATCGCTTGTAGTATGATACTTGGCTAAACACGGACTGGTATTGTTTGTATATACTTCAATGTTTTATTTGAAGCCATTGTACTTGTCTGCACATATAGATAACAGTCTTTATAATTCAAAGTATATAATCCCTCTCATTGCACCTAAGTACACTATTCATATATACCCCTAACTACCATCTACCACATACACCTCTACCGAAACCGCTTAAAGCACACACACACACACACACACACACAAGAGAAAGGAAGAAAGAAAGAAAGATGAATCTACCACGGAACAATCCTCATCTCCCCCTCCACAAACTCCCAAAACGAACCCCCCCCATAAACCCCCCCATCATCCCCCAAAAGCCGCACAACCACCTCCGCCCCGTCCTCAGGCAACCTCCCCAGGGGCCAAAAATTGCTAAAAGCCGTCTTCAACGCCCCAGGCGCACAGACAAAGTACCGAATACGCGGCTTCTCGCTCTCCTCCCCGACCTCTACGCGGTCATTCTCCGCGACCTGCATGTGGACCGTCAGGCCGTTCAGACCGATCTTGCTCGCGCCGTAGGGCACCGTCCGTCCCATTTTCTTGGTGAGTGAGTTCTGGATACTGCCTAGGCCGGAGGAGATGTTGATGACTTTTGGATCGGGGGATTTGTGCAGGAGGGGGGTGAAGGCGATGGAGACCATGGCTGTGGAGGTGAGGTTTACGTTTAGGAGGTTGTTGTAGCTTGTGCGGAGGCTAGAGTTGGGTTGGTGGAGGATGCCGGCGTTGTTTATTAGGACTGTTGTTTTGGTGTTAGGTTATGAGGGAAGGGGGGTAGGGTAGGTTTACCGTCTAGTTTGCCGTAGGTGGTTGTGACGTGGTGCACTGCTGCTGTTATCTGGTCGTCGTTTGTGACTTCTAGCTGGACTAGATCGATGCGTGCGGTGACTCCGAGGTCTCTGAGCTTTTGGATTGCTTGGTTGCCGGCGTTGAGGTCGCGGCTGCAGAGGATATAGGTGTTTGTTGGGTGGCGGAGGGCGGCCACTTGGATTATGGCGAACCCTAGGCCTTGGTTTGCGCCGGTGACCAGGACTATATTTTGTGTCATTTTGGGATGTGTTGTGCTATTGTTCTCGAGGGGGTGTGGATGTTTTGGCCTTATAACAGTGATCTGAGGTCGTATATTGAGTGTATCTTGAAATCTAGATGTAAGGGTCAGTAACGGCGTTTAACGGATTTACAGATTGAAGTCGGAGATAAGGACTGATACTATCTGTGTGTTTGTACTAGTTTACTGGAGGATGGCGATCTAATTTATTAGATAATATTCTTATTTGTATAGTGCGTGTTTATCTTGCTTGAACAGCTCTGTGGATCTGATTTGACCCCGACAAATCCGTGTTAACCCCGTTACAGTCTTTAACACCGCTGAGTACGACTGCTCACAGATCATTGGCAGATCGGATACTTTCGAGAATCTTACCAATATCTTTCTCTGCTTCAGCCCAGGTGCTTTCAATTACCCCTTTATGCTGCGGGCTTCGGACCGAGAAAGACGCTTCAAAAGGTGCAGACGATGCCGTGAAGGTGAATTTCAGGTCCCAAGGATCAACCTCCACCTTCTTACCGTCTCTGTAGACATGAGAGATGTCATATGCCCACAATAGCCGAGCAAGGAGGATGGAGATCATGCTCATTCCCAAGTGCCTTCCTGGACAGAGTCGCCGGCCAAATCCGAAAGGAGAGTGCACCATATCAGGATTCTGCAGCCACATTTCCGGCTTGAGCTCATACGGTTCAGGAAAAGCCTCGTTGTCAAATGACATTACCCACATGTTCGGGATAATTATGGTGTCTTTGGGAATATGATATTCCATGTACTCAGAATCCTCAGTGGTGGCATGTGGAATCGCAAATGGGGCTGGCGGCTGCCATCGTGTTGCTTCTGTGACCATAGCGCTGAGATAGGGTAGGTGGGGGAGATCTTTGAAGGACGGTAGTCGACTTGAGCCGACGATTTGATCAAGCTCGTCTTGGGCTTTACGTTTGCATTATGGATATAGAATTATTGCCTTGATGAGTAGCCGAAGCACAATCAAAGTAGCGTCATATCCTGCCTGCTGAAATGTGCCGATTCCATAGGCAAGTTCCTTTGTTGAAAGCTGCTGTCCAGTCTTTGACTGCGCGGCATTCTGAGCCCAGTTCCAAGTACAGGATTTCATAGCTAGCTCGAGATTCTTCACATGTATATCTGTTGTTTTGCGCTCGACATACCTGGCCGTCTTTTTCCACGGGGCTAGGATACTGGGAACGTGCTCTAGGACGGGAAACAGCTCCACCAACGAGGCGTATATATTACCCATAAATTCAAACAGATACTTGTTGATTTGTTCAATATCCACTCATTTCTGCATGTCTCGTTTTTCTAAATGTTGACTGTATCCGAGGGTCATGAGTATACTGGTGATGTACCGCGAAAGGTCTTTGGAATAGTCATCAGATGACAGGAGGTCGGAGAGAGCCTGCAGGCTCTCGAGGTCTAGAAGGGGCTCGTATTTCTTTATGGAGCTTTTGTCGAGCAAAGGTGCCATGATGCGGTGATGGCTTTGCCACAGTTTACCGCAAGGGATGATGGCCGTGTTCATACCACTTGTCATGTATTCTGAAGCAATGATAAACCGAGGCCGCGAGCTATATATGGCCCCCTTTTTGTTGAGAAGATTATGTGCTATTCCATGGTCGCCAATGCTAATTACCAACTGGCGCCCACAGCGGACGGTAATTATAGGACCGTATTTTCTGTGCCATCTTTGAAAACACGCCGTTGGTGATGTTCTCAGCATCTCGTGAACATTGCCGAGGACGGGCATGGGTTTGGGGCCATCGGGTAATGGTAAGTGATTGCGCTTGGAGGAGAGCTTGCGTAAAAATACATAAGCTATGAGGAGTAGAATAGAAGTCTGAAGGGTGAACTGGATCTTCATGATGGATTTTACAATCAGTCCGGGCTTCATGAATCGTTTGGTATAGTGAAGGCTGATCAAATGACATAGATGAAAATATCTTTAGATTGACAAGGAGATAATGATTCTCTGCCTTTTGGTTTTAGAGGCACTCCCTGGCTGCTAGGAGAAGTTAAATAACCATAATCACCCGTAGACGATCCAGTCGCTTAGGTACTGTCTGTGGCCCTGATGCCACACCTCGTTCACCTGAGCGGGAGAGAAAACTGCCCATCCTTGGAAAAAAGCACGACACAATTTGAGAGCTGAGACCTTTTTACGATATCATAATACCCTTCTCTGAAGTATGGTTGGCGATAGCCCTGGACACCGACATGAGAGTGAAGGGCTGAGTCAAATCCAAGTGCCATCACTGCAAGATGTATCATGTGTCCACAAATAAGGGTGTAAAATCGCGAATTGAATCGCGCAAATCAATCGGGTCATGGTCTTACCCTGATCTAGTCATCCCTGCTATCGCATTCAAGGTGCATTGTTCATCTCATCATTACTCACGGTGATTGGACACGAACCAAAAGTAGAGTCCAACGAGTCATGCACATATGCTGGCCTTACATCGTATAGCGTCATACATCACACAGAAGTATGATGGATTGATTTCCTCATATGGTAATACCTAATTCCATAATATGTGCTTATGAGTAACAAGCTCAAGCTGAACAGTTCAGCTGAACGGTCTCGCTAAGGGGATGTGCGATATTCGATAGGTCATTGTCATATATCAATTGAGAAATAACGAATCATATCCCATTAATCACGAACCTTGCCTTAGCTTGATGGGTTGTACTTTTGAAGGAAACCGTACTGTTGGTCAACCTATCCCAAAATATTTATCAGCAACTCTGATTGAGCAGTATCCTCGGTGTGTGATCATATAGAATATGAGAATTACTGGCGATCACTTGAACACAACTATCTAATACATTATTGGACGTTGATAGAAATTTCAAGAAAGGTAGACCAGAATTCATGCACAGGTGGACCGTATCCCTTTCTATCTCAGCTGGAATTTCCTGTCAATGTTGAGCACTTAGTGTCGCTGTGGCTGGCAAAGCCGAAGAGGAGCATGAATTCCCTTATAACATAAATACCCGTCTCAATGATGCTTTGAGAAGACCGTTCAATATAATAAGTATAGTGAAGCCTGTGTGGAGAGACGAGTTCTCCGGTGCCTTCTTAACCCGCAGTAAAAGAGTTGATCAGCATGGTGAGTGGTCTTGATGCACATATCAATAGCTCTTCCTAATCTTCTAAAGACATCGGGTAACCACGTCAGCCATTTGGGATGAAACAATAGAGTTCATTGTTTTATCTGTTCATCATTATAACCTAAGCCTCATGGACCCCATTATAATCCCACTGGGCGCTGTTGCTCTGAATTTGATGTTCCAGTTTCTTCGAAGATTTCCAACTAAAGCGACCAAGATCATGCGACCTGGGGCCTCAGTCACCAAAGATGAATACGAAAATATTGTCAATGCTTTTCTTCGGGACATCTCATTTAATACACCCAGCGTGCGGTTCAAAAGGGATTTACAGGATCAAGTTGAAGCTCGTCTTGAATCTCAGGGCATTTCTCCTAGCCTTATCCAAAAGATACAACTTTATATCCAAACTGGGACCGAAATCGCGAGCTGGACTTATTCTTTCGTCTCGCCAGAGGTTTGAGTGGCCATAGCTGCATACGCATCTTATGTTATCTCCGTTGATGATCTTATTGAAGAGCTGCAAGAGGACGTACAAGCTTTTACCAGCCAACTAACGCAGTACCCAAAACCGAGCCACGAGCTACTTCGGGGCTTCACATGCCTCCTTCGTGAACAAGGCAGACTATTTGGACCGTTTGGCGGTGATATGATTGTTAAAGGAACCCAGGAGTTTCTGTCGGCACTTAAGATAGAACTCGATCAAAGCAATGAGTTCTATCTGCCATCGGATGCATCTGACTCTTTGGCATATTTCCGAGTCAAAACTGGTGTCGCGGAACCTTTTGCTTTCTTCTGCTTTCCAGAGGACAGTCACTCGGAAGAGAAGGATTTGATGAACTATATCTCAGCTATGCCTAGCATCATGCTTTTTTTGGGTTACGTTAATGATTTGCTATCCTTTTACAAGGAGGAATTGAAGCCCGGTGACTCTCCCAACTATATTCATAGTCATGCGAAACTACATAATCATGCACCGCATCAGTCATTGAAAGATCTTCAAAAGGAGACAGTGGAGCTGGTGAAAACCTTGAGGAGAATATTTTCCGTTAACAGTGCAACCATCGCACAGACTGAAAGATTTATTCAGGGTTATGTGTCCTATCATTTGTATTCAAAAAGGTATAGGCTATCAGAACTCAACATCCCTGCAGTCACTGATATCCACGAGTGGGTACATCAAATGAACAGTTCACAGGAGTATTGAAGTAGGGGCAAAGAATGAGAATTGACTGGAAGCTCACACAAGGCGGGAGAGGGGTTTTGTACATACCATCTTGAATTACATACATACAGAATGTGGTAAGAAATTTGTTAGTGTGACCGATACCGGGCCGGTATAGATCGAGGTTTCGTTTCTTCGACTTTCTTCAATCTTTCTCTCTGTCAATTTCAACTTCAGTTCATGCCTCACCGTTGAATCTCAGTGTTCCTATTAAATCACCGAGATATTGATCCATCAAATGTCGTTCTTGTCTATCTCTAATAGAATTTGACTTAGTCTTTTGCTTTTATCAACAAGCGCCATGCTGGACTGACAATTCACGCTTAATGCTAGAACCATATACAACAAAGCCTAAGCAGAAACGAGATTAGCAGTATGTTTAATTCATACTCAATGAAGCATACATTCATTTATCACTCCGAGTATTGCCACTCACCGAAATCAGTCTGTCCTTAGGGATCTCCATAATTGCAAACCCAAATAAAGCCAAAAAAGCAAAGGCTAAAGTCAAACGATGGATCATAAAGAGAGGTACACCGAGCATATCTAGATAAAGCTGGAAGGCGCCTGCTATCCTGTCAACGTCGGATAAAGTTGAAATAACTAGACCCCAGAAACGCGCGGACACAAGAGAAACATATAACCTATGATCCGGTGATGTTTTGACGAAGAACCAATCTGCTCCCTGGAAAAGATCATAAAATGAGAAAAGTTTGTTTTATCCAAAAGCGCGATTCTACTTTCCGGAATCGTGCATATGGTATGAGGAACGTCTTCGATAGGGAAGGGTCATGATCGTCTGTTATCCTGCTGAAATTATTAGAGTGTTCAGAAGCGACAAGGGCCTTTCTTACCTCGCTCAATTTTGATTTGCTCCATGAAAACTGCAAAGCTATGAATTATCGACTCGACCGACGAATCGCAAGTCCTTAAGGTTGATGCTCCAGCGCGGTGCACCTGACTATCTGTAGGTATCGTTCGAAGGATATTTTGAAGGGCTTCTAGAAGTCCCAGAAGCTTCATCGAACTGCGGTTTAAAAGCATCCTTACCAGCATACTAGCCTCATGATCTTCCAAATCCGTGACTCCTAGCTGCACTGTACTCCGAATGCAGATAAATTGAGGCATGGGTTGTTCATATGCCAGTAAGTTCGGATCAAAAATGGTGGCCCTCCGGGTGATACTGTATGCTGAACAGACAGCTTCGAACAAAGAGATACACTGCTCTGCAAGAGCGGGGATCGTTAAGAAGGATGACTGAGGAAGACTTCTGCGACAGTCGTTGCAGTTAAGCATAGCTTGACCGTGATCATACACGCGTTGGGCCAAGTTCAGAATCATTTCCAGTTTCACGACGGTGTGGAAATTCCGGAGCTCAGTCATGAGTTGTAAGGCATCAATACCACACCGGCAGCTGCCTCGGGTTTCCATTGTTTGGCGATGATAATGGACATGCTTTTTCAACCCATATGTTATTGAAGAACACATCAAACGCTTTGCTATTCAACAAGTATCACCGGTTCTTACTGGCTTTACTTTCTGAGGCCATTGGTTTGTAAAAGCAGTCTTGCAGATCCGAAATCATGCACGCGGAGCTAACCCAGCACCAGCGCAACCTCCATATTGGAGGTTGTAACCACCTCGTAGTCCTTCACATGAGTGTACACATTCAATAATACGGACCAATTAGGAGATGATTTTAAGTCTATTGTGTTCGAACATATCGCCTCACAGTTGAAAAGCTCCTACGAAAAAGAAGCTCTGTTGGTTGGTGCGTTCCCTATGGGTCCAGCCCACTGTGAAACACTCACGTCCTAACACCCGCTGGAGGGTCACACAGTTGTTGATGGCGAAAATGAAGATTGTGTGGCTATCATACCCACCAATTGGAGACGGACGAATCATAGAATGCCAACAGGTTAGAGAAAGATCAGGCTTCGCCACATGTAAGTGGACCGAGCAGCATGAAAGCAAAATCATATTGACTATCCTTCGATCTCACTTGCTATGGGATATGTTAAGCAGTTTCTTTTGTCTGGGATCCGAATAGGGCCGTGAATGTGGCTATAGATTATGTTTCTGATCTAGATGCACCGAGGGAGATACATCGATTTATAAGACAATATTGTTCATCGCCTCACTGGAGTTCTCATCTTTGTCATAACTAGCTGCAGCCTTCGATCGGTCTCCACAATCATCTGTAACCTTCCCTGAGATGCAGGAACAGCCAGCATTTCCCGGGTACAAAACTGGATACGGCTAATTATATTTGACAAGCCACATAGCCTATCGTGTAAGACCTGCTTGATGAAAGAAAGCTTCTCTTCTGGTGGAACGGGGAAGCCACCTACTGACAAGGGGCAAGCTTCTACCTGAGCTTTGAAGTAGAAGCTGGCACTTTTATACCGTCGATTACTAGCATCATTCGGTATATCATGCCCCCAGTCACGAAAGCGTTGGCCATGTTGCTCATTAGAGAATCCGTCCGTTCCACTACTATCAACAGAAGTGATAGTTTCGAGGGTGGTTATTAAACTGTCAATACTTACGACAACGATCATTAGGAGGTTCACTCTCGATTTGCAGCATATAGCACACCGAAGGATAGAGTCTGCCAATTGATGTAGGATCTGTTGACAGCTCAGAATAGACTCGATTGTCACAGTTGGCCATGTATGAGAAGCGGATATATTAACACACATCAAGTCCCGCGCGGTTCGTTCATGGCACTGGCACTGGTACTGGGGAGGTGTAAAACCAGCGACTAGCCTTGGGTTCTCGGCTGAGGGGGCGTAATCATGATCTTGCCTTGGTCCTTTAGTTGGTGGTATAAAGTTTGCTTGTTCGTTTGCGACAAGCAACCTGGCCGAGCCATTTTCCACAACGGACGATAGGGGCTCTGGCCAAGAGAGTAAATCTTTTTTGGCATAGTCTGCATACGGCGATATGGCCTCTGTCGCTCCTTGCATACTTTCCATTACAGGCTCGCTATATGCAACAAAGTTATTCCCCGTGGTATAATATGCACCCAGAGGTACGTGGTCTTGCACATCAGAAGACATCTCGATTGCTTTATAGCTACAGTGATGATCTTTCGATCCGGTTGAAATGCTGGAGAACTCGCTGTCGTTGTTGTTTCCAAGGCCAAGGGCGTCTAAGAGATTGCGATCTTGGGTGAGATCAGAGGGTTGGCTGGACATAAACTCCTGTAACCAGCTATCTGACAGGTCGATATTATCGGGAGCTAGGAAGTCTTTGTCAATGATCGAACAGCGATAAGTCCAAAACCGTATTACTGACCATCAAACGGGGAATTTTTCTCTGTATCCACGAATGCGGTTGTGGGTAAGCATGCACTCTCAGTAGGTATATCGTCAACCATGGTGTCGTCAAAGGTAATCTGATCAAATAACAAATCATCGTCTTCCTCATTGTTCAGTTCCTTGTTGGTTCTTTGGTATTCTTGCTCCTCTTTTACCTTCCGCTTTTTAGGGCTTCGAACCCTTCGGTTGACTTGTTGACGGGCGTGCTCTGCATGTCCGAATTCAAGGTGATCATCCCGTGGGACATCTTTCTTTTTGGCGGGTCTTCCGAGCCGTCGTGACATGCTGTAAATACACTCAATATTGTGCTTTTGGCATCTTCGACAAGTTGGTTTTTCATGACTACAGCGGATCTTGGCTTGCTGACAGGCATTGCAGGTGGACCGTACTTTCACACTCTTCGGCAAAGGATCAGGGAGAACCCTAGAAGGCCTTTCCCGATTCATGACGGATGAACTTGCAGCCTTGTCTGGAAGGTGATTTTATATACGAAGAAATAGGCTGCAAGGCCTTTCTAGCGCTCTTGGGATTTGAAACCTACATGTGGACCGACTGAGGGGCTACTTTTGAAGGTTCTTAATCATCTCATTGCTACCCTCGAAGATCTCCCAGTATGCTCATACCTTAGGTCAAGGTAGCAACGGACCCAGTTCGGGTTACATAGGGCATGTTCCACACCCGATTGATTGGTGAAAACAAGGTATTTGAAATCCCAATGCCCATAGGGCGCTGTGCACGGGACCCCACAATGGTGTGATCCCTCCGTGTTGTAGATCTTGCTTTAATTTACAGACTTTATCTTAGGTTATAGTGCTACGGTGATCAGGGTATACATAAAACTCAGTGTATATCATCTCGCCTGTTGATGTTGAGCAATAAGATAGACACGACATCGTTCCGGTTGTAGCCGCTTCGGTCAGATCTCCACCAAGGGAGCTCTTTACGTTGCTGTGATACACTGGCACTGCATTCGCCCTTGAATCTCACATGTTCCTGGACCAACGGGCCCGTGCGGGTTGCACTTTTGCTCGGCGCGAACCTTGGCCACGTCGTTGTTGGCATGTTGCTGATCTCGTGATTCGCATGGTTCCCTATGCTTCATGGCGTATTGAGCTTCGCTACCTCCACGACATGCCAGGAATAGGTCACCGCATCGGCAGAAGAGGGAGGGGTTAAGGACAGAGTATGGTGGATATCAGTAATTTAGGCAGAAACAAAATGAAGGTACACCACCGTGAGTTGAGTGAGCGCCAAGCAATATATTCGGTGTTCACTGCTGCTTTGACCGGGATCACTCCCACCAATGGCGCCTACAGTCTTAGACTATACTTCATACCAGGGATCGTATGATATCACTCTCTATAAGTAAGACTATACCGAAGCAAATGAGTCAAGTTGCCACCGAAATCTCATGAGAGCGGCGTCAGTGTCGTAGATGATATCATATTTCCCGGAAACGTAGGCCAAGGCACGTATTCCCTTTCCATGAATAGGGACTTCCTTTGCTCCCCAGATGAGCAGATATGGTTAGATGAACGCCGCGGGGTAAATCAGGTTCTCTACAGGTGTATCAGACGAGACGTTGTTGTATCAGGAGAGCAATTGACTCTGCCTTGGAAATGGTAGCAGAACACATATGGCCCAGGCTCATACTATACAGGACTTCATGTGTCTCTTATAGGACTACAATATTAGGCTGAAATCTCACGATGTGTAACATCACATTATTGCCCTAGCCTTCAACCGAGTCCGTGCGCGCACTCGAAGAGAGGATCGGAACATTCGAACAGGGAAGCAGCTCAGTCAAGTACAGATTTCTATCTTGTGCTGTCATTCTCATGTTTCAGCTCTGTCCTTCGATTATGGATTGTAAGCCATATATCTAAATCCAAACTTTTACTTATCCTTCCGTAGTAGTATGGCACACTGGATCACTTTGCTGGTCTAAACGAAGAGCCCCGTACATGCTACTAGGCACTTGATTTGGGTTCTCATCCAATAGGTTCCATGTTCTCGTTCTTTATTACCAAGTGAGTATGCATTTGACGATCCCAGATGCATGATTGCCAAGCAACCGAAATATGCGCTACTGCGAACCCAAGCCCTAAACTTTGTATACACAGACGTATTCCTACGTACCCAGGCTGACCAATGACAAACCTCGCTTAGGGATATGGCAGTAAGCTTATGCCTTACAAGCAGATACCAATAGCAAAAGACCACTCAAGGCTTAATTTAGTTTTTCTGAAATAGCACGCTTTAAAGGCATGACAAAACTGTTCACCATCTTCTCTCACGCTAGCGAAAGCAGAAACCCGTGTTGCCGGGCCCCAAGTCTCGATTATAGAGTGAGAATCTCCCTATGCGGCTAACTACCAAACTAGAGGAAGAATCTGTAGGCACACGGCACCATTGTTACTGGAGATCACAGTTGTATGACAATCAACTACTGAGCATGGCGTATGGGTATGCCGATAAGCTGAGGTAATTTGTGTCACTCGACTCTCTCGTGAAGGATACGAGCTTAGGGTTCAGCGACATGGCAGAAAGTACCACCTCCTTTTCGGATACTTGCAGGATCGTCTGAATATCGGTTTCACAAGTCCAATGGGTTGCGGGAAAATAGGCTAGCTTTTGCGGAAAGCCCGGTCTACACGAGTGGTTCAAGTTGCGTTGTACCTCTCTGCTGTTGCTAAGAAGGCCTCGTTTGCTCTTTTCTTGGCGCGACACTGCAAGCTCCATAGCTGGTGTTTTTCTTTTGCCATTTAGTTATGCGGATGTACCTGACGAGTAACTGCAACATGCCTCTCGATGCCCGGTAGGTCATTGTTTGTACGAGGGTAACAAGCTTGTGCCGTGGTCATGGACTGTACGGTCGCACAAGATGAAAGCTTTCTTTACTTCTCTTGATTAAGGTATTTTTTTTCTTTTTCTTTTTAAAAGTAATTGGATCATGTACCCGCAAAGAATCTGTTGCGTAATGGATTTCTTCTGTGTTATCCTGGAAGCGTCTGCTCCCGAGTGAATGGTAGCTGTTGCATTCTGCCCTCGTGGTATCGCATTGGTTATAGTAGTAGCCCATCGATCTACCCCGTGACATTAGGGCTGTTTGAGTGGGTACCGGCATGCTATCAACTTGATGCCGTCGAGCAAACTTGCATTGTCTATGGTGAATATGCTACAGTTATGCCTCAAGACCTCTTCCGGCCTGGTTCATAAGTTTTTGTTTGATGTGGAAGTGTAGAGTATCTCCGTAAGATATCCCTGTTGGACATTTGTGGCACTTTCTCCGATTCTTCGAGTCGATATGAATCTTAATTTTAGATCCACGAGTTACAAGTTCTGGGCCAATTTAGAAGGAGAGAGACACAGCGAACAAAATCATCATTTCAGCTGACTATCCACTGCCTCATAGCAACCCTTGAAACTGTCCAAGTACAATCAAAATAGGGACAAAACAATATTGTTGGACAAGACGATATGGAAAGCAAATAGAGCAAAAGTAATTGTGGACATTTCATTTCAATTTCTCCATGAAGTAAGTCGTTCATCATTCATTATGGGATCATTGTGCAACCTCATCCAAACCATTCATTGGGGCATGTGGTCGAAGGGTTTCTCCAGATGCTCCTGGCAGAATGGAAGCTTGCTGACCGTCCAGATTTCAGTGTCCTAGATAGGTTCACCACGTTAGTCAAGGCATGTTCAAAGGCCAGAGTACCAGGTTACCTACCGGCTTGAGGGTCTTCTTGATCTCTGTGTCAAGAGTTCCGGCCTTGATGGCGATGATCTCGGGCGCAGCTTCAGGGTCATGGGCGATCGGAGAACCGCATTCGGAACAGAAGACACGGTGAACGGCTTTCCCAGAGGTTCCCTGGCCAGCCCATCTCTTCACCGGTCCGTTGATTTGGAGCTTTTCCTTGGGGACAACCGCAACGAGGGCTGGAATGATGGTGAGCCCTATGTTGCGTGGACTATACAAGAGGTACTTCGGAGTAGTGTGGGTACTTACAGTAGGTAGAGCCACTCTGGCGTTGGCAATCATCACAATGGTCATACGCAGTGATGAGCGGCTGATCAACATCTACCTTGTAGGTGACTGCTTTGCAGAGACAATGGCCGGTCAAAGGCATTTTGATATAATTGAAAAATAAGACTCGATGATTCAATGACGAAGACTGAGAAGATACCAAGGTACTCTGATGTTCAATTGAGGACCCTTGGGGAGATTGAGTGAAAGTATTTATAACCTTCCATTGCGACCGAAATTCACTTATGGATTCAACCCTGGGAATGCATTGCAGCTGGGAACCCACTCGGCGGAATTTGTCACGACGGCGTAACCAACCCTAAAATTGAGGGGAAACTCTGATGTAATTGTTGGATAGCAATCTTGGTTCTGGATCCACAAACCATTCTTCTTTCTTCTTTTTTTACCCCTCCATCCTTCACTGTCTTGCCATTTCTTTCTTTCTTTCTTTTGTTTACTGTTTCTTACGTTTCTCTTTGTTTGCTATTATGGGCACATTCACTCCTGTTTCCGAATTGCGACTCAATTATTGGAGCTGAAGATAAACAACCAAGAAAATAAAGAAAGAAAAATAAATAAATAAACCATGTGCTATTATTGTCAATCTTCTCACCGACCATCCGAGAAATTGTCGCAATAATCACAGGGGACTTCAGCTATGTCCCATACATAATCCACAGTGATTCTCCACTCGACGCAGGGCTATGAACATCGGTTGGGGGTATTCCAAGCCATTTCAGACGGTCGCAAACCTTGTTTTGCAGCTGTTATCTCAAATCATCTATGCAACTATTTGTCATGCCTCTCACCGAGGACAAACGATCGTCAGATGGAAACAAACTCGGCTAAACATCACTCCTGTTGTGGAGTTTCCCATATTTCACTAACCCAGTGATTTGAACTCACGGATCGTCGGTCCAAGCCTATTACCTTGAAGCAGTCGGCCTCGCACGGTCCAAGTGAGCGTGTCTCGACTCTTAGTGCCTTATCACGCCCCAGATAGGTTGCAAAACCCAATTTTTCCTACTTGGGAAAGTGGAGGCGCTTCTGGGCGATCCTGATCCTTATGCACGTGGAGTTGCGTCTGAGGAACTCTTGCCCGGTTTGGAAGATATGCCTGCTTTATTTTGTGTCACAGGCTCGGAGGGACTTGCTCGGATGTGTTGTGCTTCTGGTCAGTATTCGAATTGAGCTTTTGCGGCTGTGGTGAACTCTGTCTTTGTGCAATTGACGAGTGGTCTACCTAGATGGTTTGTGGAGGCTGGGCTTGCGCTAGTTTTAGGCCCTTGTACCTTGATAGGTCGATATTCGCGATTCTTCTGTGGACGTGCGTGAGTACTGGCTGGAAGCCTGTATCTACCTGATTGAGGGGTTTCCTATATCAATTTATACTATACATAGTGAAACCCATGTGCGGGCTATGGTAAGGGTAACTAACGACGAGTTAACCTACCACTACAAGCTTAACTCAATTATTCTTGGATTTTGGCAGCCCTTGATAACTGCCATTACTGACGACAGATTTTGAGGTGGTCAAGAACAAGAAAAAAATAAGATTGTCGATCCTTGTAGAAGAGAAGAATGTAATGGTAGTGACATTGGACGTACTCTCTTTATGTTCATTCAAAATTGTGTCTGCAAGACTGGACAGCTCCCATTGATACGTTCTTAAAATCTATCACAATGATATTCATTGCCTGGAAAAAACATACTATGAATGTCTTACTGATGTAGCTAAGAACTATTACGCCTCGCATCAAGTTTATCTGCTGCGCCCTACAACCCAGTTAGATCTAGTGTAACCCTAGCACTAAACCGAAGTACTGACCTGGATTTGCGAAGCTATGCTGCCTTCATACGCCGATTCGGCTTGCTGGGCTTCCCTTGCTTCGTCTTTGGTCACATAGACTGGAACATCTCCCGGCCCTGTGGGAAGACCCAGAGCCTCGTTGCGATCAGCAATCGATCGGATCTGCGCACTGACGGAGCCGGGACCTGGAGTTTTATGAAAAGCACGGGCCTTAACAACCTCTCAGCATGTAGATATCATTGTACGTCGGATTGAATCAGAGTTATACCTCGGCAAGCTGAATCTCATCAGCATCTTCCTGCGTAATGTCACTCTCAGACTTTCTTGAGATTTCGTCGCGTTTAGCATCAAAACTCATTTGCCTC
Source organism: Aspergillus avenaceus (assembly GCA_009193465.1). Lineage (NCBI taxonomy): Eukaryota > Fungi > Ascomycota > Eurotiomycetes > Eurotiales > Aspergillaceae > Aspergillus > Aspergillus avenaceus. The sequence goes on along the minus strand of ML742078.1, from coordinate 35,183 downwards.
ATCGCCAAGCTTTGCGCAGTCGCTAGAAATGTGTCAGTCCCATCTGCTGTCTATAGCCTCGTATCTGTCTCAAAATGAACCTGCTGATCCTCCTGTGATGGAGTTACCCCCCGATAGTCTCCGTTCGGTTTGAGATATGGCCGCGACATCTTCGGGCGTGATACGTTGCCCACTCTCTGCGGCGCGCTTCAATTCGGAGATGGATGGCAAATTCAATGCCATTTTCCCAAGTTTAAAATTTAAGTAGAGATTCTTTGTGATAATGTAGTCTATGGAATTGTCGTTAGATCTGCTGGATTGTCTCATAATTTATTTATGTTTCGCCATATTAGGGTTTTCTCGGCAGTGATATCATCGTGAAGGCATCTACCGTTCTATGATTCCAGATACGCGCACGGAGGCGAATCCGGTCGGTTCGACTACGATTAGGTTTGAGATGCTTTTGCTCGTGGTCTAGATTGATTTTATGATAATGGTGGGTAGGATGGTTTCTGGAAACTGTGGATACGTCCGATTAACTGTGTACCCTATACATATGATTGGATAGTTGTTGTTAGTGGTTCATAATGTTAGATCTGACTATGTTAAGCTCTGCGGTCATTCTTAGTTCCCTGTATTCTCTCGCTCAGTTCTGATTTAAGTGCTTTACTGGTACCAGGTTTGTTATCCCTTGCTATCTTGACAAAGCAAACCAAAGACAACCGAACAGCCGAATGATCAGGGTTCTAGGCATCATGGGATGTTCCGTCTCGACTGATAGCCACCTATTTCCCATACGAATGTCGTGCTACAGGTGGCCTTGGTTCTCACAAGAAGCCTTTGCAGCGCAACCTCTTTAAACCGTATGGAGCGTGCTAACAAAGTATTCGGAGTGGAAATACCTCACCAAATGACAACGAACTCCCTCCAAGAATCTCCGCAATATCCTCACCCACCTGATGATGACCTGGATTATCCAAGCCAGCAAAACCCGGTAATATGCCCGGTGTCTCCGACAGTGCCCTTGTCACCAGGTACCAAGGCCGTGACTCTCCCTGTTCGACACCAAGGCTCTAGAATCGCCTATCCGGGAAGCTGCTTCTTTCGTCTTTCGTAAAGTGGCACTGGTGATCAACCGGTTAGCGGTATATGCTCCGTTGCAAAAGGTAAAAAGAAAGGACTTCGAAATCACCCCTCAACGACAGATGGCTATCATACCATACGTTGCAACCGTGTGTAAATGGGTATAAAAGCCTCGGAAGAAAGGGACCACGCAATGCTCGTGTCACTCGGTTTGCTGGGCGAGGATTCTTTTTATTTTTATTTATTTTTATTTATTTATTTATTTTTTTTTCTATTTTTTCTCTTTTTCTTTTGCTAATACGACATAGCACAAGTGATCAGCTTAAAGGAGCTTGGATAGTTGTGTCTATTGGTTGCGTTAACCAAGGTGGTAAACTCTGGCTGGTCTCGATTCTGTCAATGGACTTCGGAGGCTATAGAATTTGCTGTTGCCTTGTAGTACTGGGATCTAGGGATTCTGTTGGGTACTTGCCTTCTTTTGGCCCCCAATGAAAGTGTAGATGATTAGGTCCACAAGAAAGCGGATTTAATGCAAGACCTATTCTGTTCTTATCCGGAACCGGAGGTGTGGCCAATCATCTATAGCGCTCCCCGACTCCGGAAGCCGGTCCCGGGATACTAGAAGAGTCATCGGGGTATGTTGCTATTGTTGTTCATGATCTAATCGATGGATGCAATTGACTAATTGCTATTGGGCATAATTTTCGACCTCTTCACTATTAAATGCTACATGTTATACAAGTGTCTATGGAGTTGTTGGAAGTAGAATTTCTTACCAAGTTACCATATACCATACTACTATCTGCATACACTTTCAAAGTTATAGCCTGGTATTTGAGGCCCCCTAAAGTATTCCACTGTTTCGGTCTACTGTATTTCTATGTGGTTTTCATTGTAAATCCGGTGACTTTCGAGACGGAGTTTATGTATGGCGTTATCTCCGCGTCCTGTCATTTCCCACTTCCTTTTCTCCATCTCTCCTTCACAATTCCACCTTTTTACTACAGCATGCACGATTGATTGAATCGACTGTCCTTTCCGTTATGAATAACAAACCTACTCAAGTGTCAGTTTTATCTTTCCATCTTGAACCATGAATTTCCTTTAACTGATAATGAAAAGGTCGTTGAAACGGGGGAAGAAGGCTTGTACGGAATGCAGACAGCAAAAGGCCAGTAAACCATTAGCTCTTGTCCTAAAATCCAATTTTCCAAGTAAAGTCGCACTGTCTCTTTACTGACATTCAATACACTACGTAGGCCAAGTGCGATGCTTACCTTAACCCTGATCGTCCATGCACTAGATGTGTCCGGATGAAGGCACAATGTATGATCTCAGACCCCTTCCGGAGAGAGCATAAACGGCAGTAAGTGTCTTGTGCATATCGTTATCTCTCTGCGAACTGGAAATGACTTGACGGAACCAGACGTCTTTCCAAACTAGAACAAGAGACAGATGAACTACGACAGAAGTTGAGATCATCGCAGAGTGTTCATTCTCAACCCTCGCCCATTACCATGTCGACAGTCGCAGCAGAGATGGGCGGGCATGAAAAGTCTAATGTGGACGGCTTGCATCCAACTCCACAGTCACAGGTGTCGCCTGTTTCATTTTCTCAGCCATTAACTTCTACCTCTCTGGAATCGCCTCGAGTGGAGTTCCCTTCTGAGCGGGTGTCCGATCATACTCTCCAGCGCACATTGGATGGAATTGAGGTTACGGGTGAGGAGATAAATGAGATATTTCATCTGTGCGTACAGGTCGAGAGGATTTCCGCGTTTGAACTGACATTGATAGCAAGATTCTTTGAGCATTATGCGCAGTTTCTCCCCATACTTGACCCACAAACGTCTCCCAACACGTTCTATGCACAAAGCCCCTTTCTATTCTGGGCTGTGATTGGAGTCGCTTGTAGGACGTATCCCAGAAATCCCACGTTGATTACATCTCTCGCCCGGGGTATCGCGGACATGGCATTGCTTTCCCCAGTGTCCAGCTCAGCCCCATGGCACACAATTCAAGGCTTATTATTGATTCTGACTTGGCCGATGCCCAGGGATAATACCAAAACAGACCTGATCTTTCCTTTGAGTGGCATGTTACTACATACTGCGATGCAGAATGGGCTGCATTTTCCTATGTCCAGTCACGAGTTCACTAAGATCAAGATCCCTGCGCCATCGGAGGAGGAACTAATACAACGCTCCGAACTTTGGGCGCGGTGCGTTATTGTGTACCAACGGTTCGTTTTATATTCCTGACTATTTTATGTAATACTAAGTTAAGTATAGTTCCTGCGCGATGAAAGGGCACCCGGCTCATTCATTCATGCGTCTGGAGCAGGATTTGGGGCAACGCCAAGGGTTGCTTCGAAAGATAGCACCATGTCTAGGCCTAGAGAGACAATGCCAAGAGTTAATTGCTCGATGCAGCACCGCTGTACTAGAACTTGGAGTACGGACAATGTCGGCGGAGCAAGAAAGAGCCCTGGACATTCTTTTGCGTACATATGAAATGCAAGTCACTGATATAGAGTATCAGGTGGCTACATGTAGGGCGACTTTGCACAAGTTCAAGCCGAAAGATACTCACTGGCATATAGCGCAGGACCGGTTCCAGACAACGAGTTGTCGCTTGTGTGTTCAAATGTTTCATCTGCTGAAGAGCCAAACACTATCTTCTTCTGATTGTCTTCCACGACTTCTTGATACTGCTTGTAGCGCCATCGACTGGGTCCAAGAACTGAGCAAGAAACTACCGGACCTCGCAGCAGTCCCTCAAGAGATATACTTTGGGGTAATACTTGCCGCGATAACTCTTTTACGAATCTGTAAAGGGACTCCGAATGGTGGCTTGGATGTAGAGAAAGGACGGCCACATTTTTTCACAGCGATAAATCTCGTGAAACAGATGTCTATCCAGAACAACGATACAGCAGCCAAGGCAGTCCTCGTTCTAAACCAACTCTGGAATAGCACAAAGGCGTTTCGCAAACTAGACGGAAGTGCATATACCGCTCTTCGAATTCGAAGCAGGCTTATACTCAGTCCAGTGGTTGATGCAGTATGGTGGTGGCGCGAAGAGCATGACCCACAATGTCGGTTACCTTCTGGGCCACAGGGAATTGCGTCAGATGGTATGGCTCTTATGCTATCTACATGTAAAGCTTGATTTGAGTGATCTGACCGTTTGCAGGGGTGGAGGGCAATCAGGATATCACCAAGGCAGTTGCAAATGCGCCAGTTAGTCTGACGCCCCGCCAGGAACCCATGTTATTCGATGACCAGTTTTTCGCGAACTTCGAGTGGGCCTTGGGTGATGATGGTTTATTCCTCCCTACTGAGTTGTACGGATCAGGATGGTCGGCGCTATGAGTTGCTGGCTTATAGACACTTATCATCATGAGCAATTACTAAAAGCATCAGAGATAGGATCCTTCCATCTCAACCATACAATATGTTTGTCGGAAGATGCCGACATCCATCATAATGGCCTCTACACTATACAAGATTTACTGTTGTTGCGGCCTCGGCATGTCAGTGTCGCGAATCAAGAAGCGAAGAGGCATTCTCCGTCCCCAACCAGCACAGACATGCGTTGACATTACTTATATCCAAGGAAAGTAAATTATGTTTAAAGACCCCGCACTTTTCGGTCGTGATATGAAAACCTCATCTATTTGCATTTACTACTGAAGGGGTGGCTCTCAACCAGGCATGTCCTTAGATTTAACACTAACCGTTACTAGATAGAACAGATGATACAGCTCCAAGGGAACAAAGCAACCCGTTAGCAGCCCGCTAGCCGCGCTACATTAGTCTGTGCCACACACGAACTCGGGATTAACTAAACGAACTAATGCGGGATTATGGTCGGAGAAAAAGCCAGCACATGGAATACCCAGGAGTTGGTCGCGAAAGGCTACTTCGAGGTGATTCTGCTTATCTTTTCATTTTCCCCTTGGGTAAGCATTACTTGAGATACGGTGTTAGGGCGAACTCCTTATGCCATGACTTGAGCAATGCCAGGACAATGGACAGAAATGAGGGCGCATATAACAACGCCGGGTGTTGGCTCCGTTCCCATTCGCATTCGCGAGACTCAAGTAGGAAGGTGTAGAGGGTAAAGGCCCGAATCTACTCCGCAAGTGCAACCCATCGCATTAGCTTATCACCCATGTTTTGGAAAGGGCTAAGAACTGTCTTAGCGCAAGTTATAGGGGTCGAGGACCGATCGCGATTGGCCCCACCATGATGCATGGGCTTTATCAGGACAAGCTAAGACGGAGTAAACTTCCAACAAGCGGCTAGGGCTTTCTTTGTGTTATCTCGCTTCCGAGGATTTGCCATCCCAGTTCATCCTCCCGCTTTAACCGAAGTTCATCGACCATTGCTAGCCATACCCCGCCTTTTATATGTCTGGAAACGACACTCGATAGGGTGGATAGTAAGGGCCGAGTTGAATTTTCATTGGTGCATGGGCCGAGGTATCATCGCACCAGTAGGGGATGAAGTTTGAACATTTTCGTTCCATTGTTTACGCCGTACCTGTGACCTTCCAAGCCGGCCAGAGGGCTTATCAGGAACAAGCATGTGCCAGGGAACACAAACCCACTTTCATATCTCTGCAAACTTACGAGAACATGGCCAATTGTGGCCCAGCAAAATAGAAGACGCCCCACTTTATCGGGTCGACGGTGTGGCACCACGGGCTTAGTGCATGATTTACGATGCTTAATACCCCAGATACGGGCAGTATGACCGAAGCAATTACAACACGTCTCAGTTATTCGCCGAACTAGTCTTCTATCAGCCGGCTAGTGTTGGTCGCATTGAGACATGCATGTCTCGTGCTATTTATCCGCAGATGTTGGTGCGAGCCAAATCTACGCCCATCAGGATCAAAGCGGAGAATGTCGCTATCTGTCCCAAAGCGCTCCGTGGATTCATATCCTTGGGATATTGGCTCTGAAGCGTGGGGTTGCCAACGGCTGACACAAAGGGACACGACTGTGGTTATTTCGAGCGCTCAATTCCAATTATCCAGCGAGCATGCTATAGCAAATCCCCTCGCGGTAGAATCGCTATGGAACATTCTATAGTGTGTCAGACCGTGAGCCACGCTATCTTTAGAGGGTTGCATCGGAATATACCGAGAGATTGGACCGACTGATAGCGGTTCGCATTTTCCCTGAAAGTAAATTAAATCTACCCAATAATTTTACCTGAATGATAAGGCGTCGGACTACCATCGGAGATGGCAAATTTGGTTGTGGATGACCTGCCACCTATCATTTAAATCGCTGCCCTGTCTTTGTGTTGTTACCCCCCATTCTACTACTTCTTTCTTTTCTAATTTCCTTACTCATTCGGACCGTGGGCAGGACTATATTGCCGTTGGCCTTGAATTTTGCAGTTATCTTGGCCCTGCCAGTTCACTGCATGCCAGAATGAAGGAAAAAGGGAGCGAGCCCACGGTAGACGTGGTTCCCCAATCACTTGTTGATGATACGGTTCCTGATAAAGCGACCGCACACCTTCAGCAGTTGAAGGAAAAGCACCAATGGGATTCCAACTTGCCTGATGAGGTCGCCGACGACATTGACGTTGCTCTACATGCGGATAATAAAACAGGTGCGGAGGTTGCGGAAGATCTCATCGACAACTCACCCTACCCCGAAGTACGTGCTGCTGTGCCAAATTACGATGAGGGCGGCCACAGCAACACCATTCGCGCCTGGGTAATCGGGCTTCTCTTGTCTACCATCGCGTCTGGAATGAACATGTTGTTCTCTTTGCGCCAGCCGTACATCGTTATTCCTTCGTACGTGGTGCAAGTTGTCGCCTATCCCATTGGGCTCGCGTGGGCGTGGGCGATGCCAAACAAGACATTCAGAGTGTTTGGCACTGAATTCAACCTGAACCCGGACCCATTCAGCAAGAAGGAGCATGCCATTGCTGTTATTATGGCAAACGCTGCGTTTGGCGGTGGCACGGCTTATGCCACCGATATCTTAGTTGCCCAGCGAGCCTTCTACAAAGAACGTTTTGGTTGGGGTTATGAAATCCTCTTGTGTATCTGTACCCAGATGCTGGGATTCGGCTTCGCCGGCTTCTTTCACCGGTTCCTCGTCGCCCCGGGATCCATGATCTGGCCTTCGACTCTCATCAACACATCCATCTTTACGGCCCTACATGACCGCACGAGCCCCGATCCCCGAAAGGTGTCGGGCTGGAGGATCGGCAAGTACCATATGTTCCTGTACTGCATGGTCGGATCTTTTGTCTGGTACTGGTTCCCGGGATACATCGCTACGTTTCTGAGCGTCTTCGCGTGGGTGACTTGGATCAAGCCCCAGAATGCTGTCATCAACCAGCTCTTCGGCGGTTGGACAGGCCTCTCGCTCATACCAATGACCTTTGACTGGACGCAGGTCTCGGGTTTCAACTTCAGCCCGCTCATCTCGCCATGGCACGCGATCGCGAACACGCTGATTGGAATGGCGATATGGTACTGGATACTGTCTGCGGGATTGCACTACGGCGGCGTATGGTGGGCCAAGTATCTGCCCATGAGCGACTCCAACAGTTACAACAACCTCGGGAAAACGTACGAAGTGTCTAAAATCCTGACTCCGCAATTGACCTTCGATGAGGCCAAGTACAAGAACTACTCGCCTCTTTTCCTGTCGACCACATTCGCTTTGACCTACGGCCTGAGCTTTGCCACCATTATCGCCGTCCTGTTACACACGGCTCTTTTCCACGGAAAGGAAATTTGGGCGCGCCTGCGCAATTTTAACACCGTCGAAGAAGACGTCCACAGCCGACTGATGGCGCGATTCAAGCCAGTTCCGCTGTGGTGGTATGGCGTGATCTTCCTCATCATGGTCGGCATGTCGCTGGGCGTGTCGCTGGGATACCCCACCCACTTTGCTTGGTGGGCGTTCTTCATCGCTTTGATCATGGCAGTGGTGTTTGTCCTGCCCGTCGGCATCGTGATGGCAGCGACCAACATCCAGCTCGGGCTCAACGTCCTGACGGAGTTTGTGATCGGCTACATGCAGCCCGGTCGGCCCATGGCCATGATGCTCTTCAAGACATTCGGTTATATCTCCATGTCGCAAGCCCTGTACTTCTGTCAGGATCTGAAACTAGGTAGGTCACCAATACATTTAGCCTTACAACCACGCTAACACGCCCAGGCCACTACATGAAAATCCCACCCCGGGTAACCTTTGCCGCGCAGATGGTGGCCACTCTGTGGACCTCCATCGTGCAAGTGGCAGTGATGAACTGGGCCTTGGGAAGCATCAAAGGCGTCTGCGAAGAGCACCAGGTCAACCACTATACATGTCCCAACGGCCGCGTTTTCTTCAACGCCTCCGTCATTTGGGGTGTCATCGGCCCGCAGCGCATGTTCTCTCCGGGCCAAATGTACTCCGGTCTCATGTGGTTCTGGCTCGCGGGCGCCATCCTCCCGATAGCAATCTACGTCGCTGCCCGGTTCTTCCCCAAGTCCCGTGTTCGCTACCTCAGCGCCCCTCTTATCTTCGGCGGTGCCGGGCTCATTCCCCCTGCCACGCCTCTGAACTATCTCACCTGGGGCATTGTCGGGTTCGTTTTCAACAAGTACATCCGGGACCGGTGGCGCGGCTGGTGGATGCAGTATAACTATGTGCTGTCGGCGGGGCTGGACGTGGGCCTGGCGCTTAGCACCATCGTCATCTTCTTGACGCTGAGTTTGACGGCAACCGACTTTCCCAACTGGTGGGGGAACTCTATCAGTAGTGCTACGATGGATGCAGCCGGGAGCGCTGTACAGGTTACAGGGGAGAAGTTTGGGCCGGCCAGCTGGTAGTAGTATGTTATTCAATACGATCAATCTGTATAATGCAGGCTTAATATACAAATATACCATATACCATATACCATATACCAGATTATCAACATATAAATGACAAAGTAAGAAAGAAAAAAAGAACTAAGACCTCCTCTTCAACCCAACAATCAACCCCAAAGGTTTCCTCAAAAACCCCTCGGAAGTCTCCATCGGACCCTCCTGCTGAATTTGAAAATCAAATAACCTAAACACCGTCGCACAGATAACAAGCAGTTCCATCTCGGCCACATTCCGTCCCACACAAGCTCTCGGCCCGGTACTGAAGGGAATAAACGCGGCCTTTTGCCGGGGTGTCAGGGTCTCAGGGGCCCAGCGTTCCGGGACGAATTGTTCTGCGTCGGGGCCCCAGATTTCCTGGCTACGGTGGATTGTGTAGCTGGGGACTGAGAGGACGTCGCCGGCGTGGAAGGTGTGGTTGCTTATTTTGATCGGAGGGGCGCCGGGGGGGATTTGGCGAGGGAGACCCATTGCTGATGTGCTGTGGATGCGCATTGTTTCCCAGATTATCCATTGCAGGCTTTTTTGTTAGTATAGGTGTAATGGGGTGAAAGGGGGTAGGAGTAAAGGGAGGGAAGAACGTACTAAGGAATATCTTTAACCATGGAATGAGTAGGCACTTCCACATCTTCGGGAATAGCCTGATCAAGAGCGTTGTGGAGTTTCTCAATGACACCAGGGGTGCGCAGACACCAGTAGAGAATCGCGCAGGAAGTATTAGAAGTCGTATCGGAGCCAGCGATAAGCTGCGTCAACGCCTCCGCGGTCAGTTCCTCCCGACCGAGTCTATTCCCCTGCGCATCTTTCCCCTCCATAAGCCGGGCGAGCAGATCCACGCGGGTATTATTCGCCATAACCTCGGGCTTCAGACGCTCATTCACCCTGGCCACGGCGATACCGGCCAGATTCTCGACAGCCTGCAGCCCGTCCTTAAAAAACCGATCAGGGATATACTTCGCCCAGGGGATAAGAGCCGGACACGCGCCCAGCGTAGCCGACACCTCGCCGCGACGATTGAGCACCTCGACCGCTTGCACGTAGCACGGTTCCGCGTCGGGGGTTTTGCGCATCTCGGCGATGTCCTTGCCCTTCTCGAGCATGCCGAAGGGCGCCCCGAACGCGAGGTCGCCGATGATGTCGAAGGCCAGATAATTGAACCAGTGTAGGGCGTCGATGGTCGCGTACCCGTTCGGCAGGGACTGGGTGTCTGCGAGCTTGTTCCACTGTTTCACGAACAGCTCGATGTTGCTGTGGATGTATTGCTCGAATTGGCCGATCGATTTCATGCTGAATGTGTGCGAGACGGTCTTGCGCTTCCGCGTGTGCTCGGCGCGGTCGCGTGTGTTGAACAGTCCGCGGCGGATGGAGACGAATGCATCGTAGAAATCCCTTTTTCAGTTAATACCTCTTCATACATCTTCATAAATAATTTCTACTATGGTAAAAAAGGAGAATGAGGAAGAGGAAGAGATACGCTTTCAAAAATCCATTCCCGTGCCCGTAGATCGCCTGGATAGCGGCATCATCGGCGATGGAGACATGGCGCGGTGCGATGCGCACCATCTTGCCGTATTTGCGGTGCGCCTCGTCGACCGTCTCGAACCGGGACCCTTTGCGCGCTTGCAGCATCAGCCAGAGATTGGTAAAGGCCGCTACGCCCGGGCTTGGTATATCCCGGAGACGCCATTGCTGGAGGTACGGTAGCAGGAAGTAGAGGGTTGCAAGGCCGGTCGCGAGATATGCGAGGCCCGTTGGGGAGAGATCTGCTATCATCTCTTTCTCTCTCTTTTATGTATGGTCTAAACTAGTTAACAAGGAAAATAAGGGTTAAATGGGTTAAATGGCTAAATGTTAATGTGGTAAAAATGACAGCCGTTAGACTAACCGGTTTTCGTTAAATCCTCTTGATAATAAACAAATCCTTCTGCACGTAATGTATCAACTGGTTTAATTCCTGGTATTATACCGAGACCGAAGTGCCGGGATTCACTAGTATATCAAAATAATTAAAAAAACAAAGTAATAATTTCAAAAGAACAACAAGGACAAAAATAAAGAAAGAAGAATAAAGTATTTAAAAAAATAAATTCCCCACTTGCTATCCCCGAGGCTAATCCGCCGGGAGTCAGAATCGGTAGGTCTGGGGCCTGTCGCCTTGTCCACACCAGCCGATGTTAGGGCCCGATTCTTCCGTCGGTTAACTCCCCCTTACCCTTACTTTTCTGACGTCTGGTTGGCATTGTTTGGTTGGCATTGTGTGGATTGTGACTGGACGAGAGATGGTTTGGCTTTGTGGCTGATCTTTGTGTACATTGTCATTGGTTGAGTTGTTTGTGTCGTGGCAATAGTCTGGTTTTTGGCTTTTATTTGGTCTTGTGCTTTGATTTAGGTTTACTTGGTTTATTGACTGACTCGTGTTGTCTACTTTCTAAACTGAGTTATGTATTCACCATCCTATATACAACCCATTCTTGCGCTTCTCTGCCTCCCATCGCTCGATCCACCCCTTCATGCGCTCCCGACTGGTCCGGCTGCCTACATTCACCGTGGGTATCACCCGTCCGATTCGCAGCGCACAGCAGAACATCGTCAACTCCCGGAACGAGCTGTGCTCGCTGTACGGTACCCCGAAACATGCGCTTTCCCGCGTGCTCCCCCGCTGTGGCGTCAGATCCTGCGCCGTAAATCGCGTCTTCCACTGCGCCGAGTGCAACACCGTCGACACCGGCGGGTTGTCCAACATGCGGCCGCTAGGCGGTCGATACGTCCACCCCGTGGGACGAAACCCCACCACCCGCGAAAAGTGAGGCTTCATCGAATCCAGGTAGTCGGCCAGCGTCTCGGCGCGAATCTCAAACAGCGTCTGCATATGAACCTGTGCCTGGGTGGGGTCGTCTGTCAACAGAGACGAAAGCTCAGCATCCTCCAGACACGCGCACACCCGTTGTTTTGCTGCCGTCGCGTAGATTTTGCTCTTGAGCGCTCGTGCGATGGCCAGGCAGACCCGCTCTTTCCCGATGCTGTACGTCCCAATCACCACTAGCAGTCGTCCCTGTGCACGAGAAGGTTGCTCCTGTGCTTTGCTGGTCCCCGTCACAGATTGAATAAATTTACTCATCATGTTCCCCCCGGTCTTGCCAGACTGCCACGGTGCGGGCCCTTCATCGTCGCCTCGCTCGAGGCTCACGCACAGCTCTGCGCATGCCCCGACTACATCTTCCTGGTTCGGAAACGAATATTTGGGGCTGAGGTAGGTCGTATCGAGATAGCAGACGTCAATTCGCTGCTGTCGACTCCGCCCCGTAGCCGGATCTACGAGGTCCGGGCGAAGGAGGGCGTGTCGCACATGCGCCGGCGATGCTCGAAAGTCGCCGCAGTGTAGGACTCGTTGCACTCTTTTAGACGGTCCAGATCCCATGGGCTTCTCAAACAGAAACAGCGCGCTTCCCGGGCAGTGGTTCGCCTCGATCAATGTGACCAGCACACCGCCGGTGCCGGGGACCTCGGTGGTCTTCTCAAACTCCAGATCTACAACCCATCGCGCGTTTACCTTGAGCTGCTGACGGACCAGATTCCCGGTAGCTTTGCTGCAGTAGATCGGCCCATGGCGCCAAGACGCCGTGAGCCCAATGTAGTGGTCGCTGTGGAAGTGACTGAGAAAGTAGGCGCTACATCCTTCTACAGCCCCGTAGCGAAAAGCATCGACGCAGATCGAAAATCCAGGTATAATCTTGTAAAATGGGCACGTTCGTTGATACGCTTGCTTCCCGCGGGATTTGACCTCGCTGGCTGCCGCGACAGACCACGCTGTATCCTCTGCGTTACCAGCCATAAGCTGCGAGAAAGCTGACTTGGATTTTGGGGTACTGGACGAGTATGGGTCATTCTGCGGGGGTTTAGCGATCGAAGCAAGCTCAGCACGGGTCAGTCCTTTCGTAGCAGTAGTCGGCTTGGGCTTCGGTAAAACAGTAGTCGGCTTCCCATCGAGGCAATCATTAACATGCACAGGCACGTCCTAACTCAGTTAGCATTCTGAATTCTCCCGTCGTATTGATAATGCCTTACAGCTTCATCTAAGCCCACCAGCTCAACCTGACAAACCGGACACACTGTTGCAGAACCCCCGGGGTCCACATCACATCCATCTATAGCTAAAGGATCGTTGGAATCGTCGAAACCGAAAGTCGCATGCTCAACACCATCTTCGCATTCGTCTATCTGGTCTAAGAATCCTTCCTCTTTAAATTCATCCTCTTCTATATCGTCAAAATCCGCAAATTCATTATCTTCGATATGGCTCGTGGCTTCTCTTACCAATGGTGGTACGGCGACGTCGGCATCCGGCTCACTGTCTTTCCGCTTGTCATCAACGCCCGTTGGATCCTCTTTGTCCTCGACCCTGACCGGTTTCGGCGCTGTCGACTCGTATCCCAGGTCCTGGAACGCCCCCAGGTCTTCTTCACTGTCGGATTCATCGATAAACGGTCCGCTCACATGCTGGGGCTTGACGGGAGCAGGCGTGGCAGAGGCGACATCCTTCGATCCGTCCTCTACTTGCGACGGGGATTCCACTTTACGTTTCTTAACCGCAGATCCGTCCTCCTGGTACTTTTCTTCCTTCGCGTCTGCGGTAGACCCCGAGTCGTCGCCCCAGATATCATCGGGCGTGCGTGACCTCGACCTCGAGCGTGTATTATTATCAACCGACACCCGAGTCTTCCCGTTCCGGTCATCGAGGAACAACCCCCCGCCACCATTGCTTCCCTTCGAGCTATCATCCCTCCGTAGCGACGGAACGCTATTTCGGCCACTAGCGGGTCGTTCAGACTTCGTCACAAACTGCGTGATACGGGATTGTTGGGTGGTGGCTTGCGGAGGGCCGTCGGTCTTCTGGAAGAAATTCAAGAGACTGCTGTTCCGCTTGGTGGAGCCTGGAGTTTTCGAGCGAAAAGGCGTTTTCGCCGGCGTAGAGCCCTTTTTCGTAAATCCTGCCATACTGAATTCTGTGTAGTAAATCTCGACAAGAGGCGGGGGCAAATTGTCGATTGGAAGCGTTCTCGTAACTAGATCTGACTCAAAAACAATACAATCTATAAGATCATCACACATCAACAGCTCATTCTCGTCGTAAATCTTCAATTCTCAATATTTTGGTATAGAGGAAAAGTGTAGAGAAAAAGGAAGAGAGCGTGGCGCGGCGCGGAATCGAATTTCGCGACACGAGGTCACGTGCACATATTACCGTCTACAATTTTGCCCTCGACAACTACAGCAGAACGCAACCATCTGAGTCGGTAATATCCAGACTGACCTCGGCCAAGGTATACCGAAAGCATTTAGTATTCGCCTATGCAGCCGACTGTATAATCTCCGGTGTCCCATGGGACCGCTGGACCACGCTTTGCCCTTCTAATCTTCCAGGGTGGTAAATTTATCCTCATAGACACACATCTATTCCTCCGCCATTACCTAGACTATCGTAGTCCCTGTTTTTCTTTTCCGGGGGTAATCATCATGTAAACAGGGTTCGTTCCTCGCACGCAGTAGTAGCGACATCGCATCGTGAGTAATGAAATGACATTATCGGTAAAGCTGAACAATTCAAAAATCAAAATCAAAATCACCGCGCCTTCCCAGCTTGGTTCGCTGCTTCTGTATTCAAATATGTAAATTAGCATGTCGCTTTATACAGACCATAACAGTTCATGGAGCAAGGTACATACCTCTCCTTGTGGCATCCTCCAACAGACCGACGTCTACCTCCGACCGCGGCAAGACAACATACCGGACCACACTGCCACGGATGAACATGTTCTTCACCGACGACAGATGCGGGTACTTGTCCAGGTCCAGCACGTCGACATCGTCCAGCTTGATGTTCAGGTATTGGTCGACCGATTTCAGGGTTCCCCGGATCCGGATGTCGTTCTTGAGCTCGATGATCACGGTCTGGTTTGTGAGGGTCTTGAAGAAACTGGGTTCTAGTTAGAATGGCGTCTCGGTCTGCGAGTGTGCTTCGAAATGCCGTACCTGAAGAAGAGCATGTTTGCGACGGTGGAGTTGTCTAAGGGTCGGGAAAAGTATAGAAGGCTCTATCGCATTGCTTCGCGGCGGGAATATATGATCGTGTCTTCGACCAATTCTGCACTTCCCAGAAAGGTATTACAAGATGGCTCAATGTCGGGCGCAGAGGGGAGTTCGTTGGCATTGATGTTGTCAGTGCCCGCAATCTAATCTGCTCCGGTGAGTGTCACGTGATGATATCCTCTGCTTCCACCCTAATACCCTACAGTATACTTCGGTAGTTCGTACGGGGATTTTTTTATGTTTTTAGTATCTATCATGAATATATGACTGCTTTACTACCTTATTGTTTCGTTTTCTAAATAATGGACACGGTCCATTTGGTTCTACGTCCCAACACTTGTATATCCCAAGGATGCACGAGAAATGTCCTCAATACCTATCTATAGTCCTCTAGACACAGTTCACGCGATATTATATTATTCTCGCCACCAGGACGGTATATGGGTATCTTAACTAACCTAGATCGTTCCACATGACAAAGCTAAAAGCTCTCCAAGAGAACAGGTAATGAAAGTAGATATCAGGGTTTATAAACTCCTCCAACCTCTTTGGCTACTGTTGTGCGTCTTCATCTTCATCTGTTTCGGCTTCATCGCCCAGCCAGATAAACAGCTCCAGCCAGCTCCGTTCTTGCGACCTTCATCGAAAACTCCTCCAATGCCCTCCAGCAACGTTCCCTGTTCCCGGCCCATCTCGACTTGCAGTTTCAAAAACCATTGTTCCCACATCCAGCCACCGAACAGGCCGGTCACATTCGCAGCGTCAGCTGTACTGCCGACCGGTCCTTGGACCGCTTCGCATTCACTGATATGGCTCTTTACTCTCGGCTCGGGTGTCTCCCTGGGTATCGGGGGCGGCATGGGCTCACTCCCCATAGGAAGGAACATCCATGCCCGTTTAATACCCATGAAGCCCCTATGTTGTAGACGCCCTAGAAAATCCCTTGTTGGAGTCGGATCGTACCCTCGAGTCCTGAGGTTGAAAGCGAACTCAACCGAAGTGGCAGATCCGCGCGGGCCCGGTCGAGAGATCTGTGCATCCATTACAAAGAACTCCAGATAGCCTCCTGGTTTCAAGCAGCGAAGGCATTCTTGAAGACAGAGATCGTATTCATCTAGCTGCTCACCGACAGGATTCTCGCGCTTCAGGAAGGCAGGCAGCGAGCGGGCTGAAATCACATCAAACTTGTTGTCAGGAAACGGTAGTTTCCACAAGTCTTTTACCGGGACCTGGCGGTGGTTGGACGGCCCTTTGATGCCCCGATTGACTCCCTGGTGCTCAGTGAAAACGGTGTAGATTTTGACATTAGGGTAATCATGTGCAAGGTGCCATGCCCACTCACACGAGGCATGCCCCCCAAGGTCCAGAACCCTAACACAGCGTTGTCTCGCTTGCCGTGATTTCACCGATGATGCATTCGTTCTCTTCAGTCTCTTCACTGCGGGGCTAACGGTCAAGTTGCCTCCATTGAGGTACCTGAGAGCATCCATGGCCCACATAGACTGACTAATTTGAGCAAGCACCAGCTGCTCCTTCTCAAGCACTGAGAACTGCGCTTTCTCTGCTATTACTGATTCCACGATGGAATTGCGGGGAGCCTGGGAGAACGGTCCTCTATATGGGGGCCGCTCAGAACGGACTAGCTCGTAACTCCCTCTCAGGCAATTCGTATGCAGATCAATTAAACCGAGCCGAATAGACTGCACGGCGTCGAAGCGCATGTTTCGGTGCATGTAAGTGTCCTTGTTGCTTGATTGCCGCCGAATAAATTGGAAGCCTCGCCAATATATCGAATCCTTGCTTGCTAGAACAGATGGTTGAGAGCTAGGTGCTTCGGGGACCGTCACATCGAAACGAACAGACTTTTTGCAGCAAACCTGCGGGGACTCTTGTCCAGCATCGTCCTCCGCGATGCCCAAAAAGCTGTCCTTTTCACTCACTGGCGTATTGGCCGGATTAGTCTCACATAGAGCAGCAAGATAAGATGCCTGGGCCGCAAGCCAAACACTTGTCCTGTCTAAGCTTGCCAGAGCCTTCTTTTGTAGCTCAGTCTCGTAGTTCTCATCTCGCTCATCCGGATTGTACCGAACAGGCTTTGTGATCTCATGTACAGCATCAACATCATCACTGACTGGGCTTTCTACATGCTCTGGTTCTTGAGATGAATCTTGCGGTGGAATTCTTATCGCAGTAGGGGGACCAGTCGGGTCGTACACAGCTGTCAACTGTTCATCAGTCGACCTCTCAGGGCAGTCAATCACGTGTTCAACAACCTCCCCGTCGGTTCGATTGAATGGGAGATTGTAAAACCTCTCGGCCATAGCAGAAGAAGGGGGGTTGTTCAGCTTGGGTATTGACCAAGTATGGCGAGCTCGGGGGCCGAGTGAGGCAAAGAAGCCACCCGGAGACGGAATACTAAGCCGACTAAAGCTATAGCTAGAAAGATCTGAAGCTGGAGTTGCGTCATCAGCACTGCGCGGCCGTTCTGGTGTGTCCACCTCCCACATTTCCTCGTTCTTCTCAGAGGTCTCCGACCAAGGTTCTGGAGTCACATCCAAGGGGATGTGTCTCAATGTTGCCAAAGCATCCTCCGGAAGGTAAACGCCTGTATCAGACGGTGTACCTTCACGAGAAGGCTCATCTTGAGGCGGAGAACTCATTTGACCCGGAATTCGAGGGAAATTCCTAAGAAACTGCTGCCAATCATAATCAGGATTTTCAAACGCAATTTCGATACGTTGTAGATCTGAGCTAGTCTCCGAATTCGGAAGGTCTGCAGTTTGACCATCTTCTAGATCCGGTTGCACAAGAATTTCGTGACTGTCCCAATCATTGTCAGGCAGTGATTGCACGTCGGGCGTTGCCGGGGCACTAATATTTGACACTTGATCCGATGAAATGCTGCCGTCCAGCGAGGGAGGTGCATGTACAGCCGGCACAGAGTGGCCAAGCATCGACAACGCTGCTGGAGAAACCGGGATCTTGGGCGGTGGCGTTGGAGGGATTGGTGAGCTTTTATGTGCGCCTTGGAGGGATGGCCACATTGTCGACGATGGAATGGTGAGACTGGGATAACGATTACGACTGGGTGAACACATTGAATTTCTCGTCGTAGGAGAAACTAGACTTGTCGGTCGAGTGCTCGAGATGGACGTACATTCATCACTCATCTCGGAATCTTCATCAGTTGCGTCGTAGAGGTCATCAAATGTCTGCATCTGATTCTGCCACTCCGTATCTGAGCACGAGGAAGTAGTTCCTGCGGATAAAGGCGACAAAAGGCGGTTTAGCCTGGAAGAAAGTGGCAGACCGCTAGTCTGAAGCTTTAATTGAGGCTGAAAAGCTATTTTGACGGGGTTCTTTTCGCGGCGGTGGACATCCTCCGCATACTGTGCTTCTCGAGAGTCTTCGATGATGGTATTAAGCCTCGTCCCTCGGGCCTGCCGAGGGGGCGGGCATCTGGCTGTTATAGAGCGCATTGACTCGGACATTTTGCCCTGTAAACCTTGAGTTTGTCTCTTTCTTTTTGTTCGGTGTTCTAGTTCTTTTTGTTCGATTATTTCGAGCGGGAAATCACAACAGTGTTCACCGTTCTCAAATCTGACTGAAACTTCTAGGGGTATATTAACTGCGTTCGACGCCGATCAACGGGTCTGCCTGCGCATGAAAAGGAAAGAAAATGTAACGAAGGACGGCCTAGCTCACAGAGCTTGAGGCACGATAATTAATGCTAACAAAGAAAAACAGAAACAGAAATAAAGGCAAAATCACCACAAAGAAAGTAGGTGAAGATCGCAATCGATCCGTGGCGCACGGCTTCGATAAATACGCCCGAGCACCCGGGAGGGAAGAGGGGAAGATCCCAAGACGCTATCCATTTCAACCATCCTATGTGCAGAAACTACTGCATCATTGCGCACGAGGAGCAGGGGATCCTTGGAAATAGACCCATTAGAAGAGTTACCATTGGTGGCGATAGAGTCGGCGCTTCGTTCATGGAGGCCTACCAGCACTCCTCACAGGTACCATTTGGGTGATAACAAGCACAATGGGCAGATATCACACCAATAAATGTGGGGAGAGGAAGTAAAGAACTATCCTCGACGAATGAGGCCCGAGGAAGGAAGCTCAAGTGGGTGTGATTGGTGAGTTGCAAGCGCCGGGAGATCTATCTTTAGAACTTCCCTCGAAAGTAACTCTGATTCATTTCAGTAAGTTTCGAGGTCTCTCCCCACCCCACGTCACCTTTTATTTAGATTTCTTATTTTTTTCTTAGTAAAGCGGTTAATTAGTGAGGTTAGGTAGCAGTGTTGTCAACGATAGGACGTGAGTCTCCGTGGAAGGACAAAACAGGTGATTCCGTTGGGAATAAAAAGGTTACCCAATGACTGGTGTACCCAAAGTGGTCAGACGACCTAATCATCGGGAATTGGTCCATTGACACTGTAAGCGTTGCGGATTAGAGACAGAATCACCAATGGATAAGCAACTAAGAAAGAAGATCGGGTATTCTCTCTCCGGGGTATCGGCGGGAAGATGATTCCCGTGATGCTCTAGTCAACTAATCAAACTGTCAACCATATTCTTCAGGCATCAAGGCTCCACACCGTAACCTCAGGAAAGTCAACCCCACTGGATCCCACCACGTGCACAACATGGCCCTAGCCCTTATCGTCCTGATCCAGCTTTCCCAATTTGGTTGTCCGGACTGACGTCGACCGGTAAATGGCGGTGATATCAATGGCCGCTCACTTGTTTTATCTTTTTCCTTTTTTTTCCTGTCCTCGAATGGAGTGCACATATCCACTCTATTCCCCATAATCTGTGTTGTTAGCTAGCCCACTTGCTGTCTAGTTCAGAGAGATATAAAACCGTCCTTTTCCCCAACCCTCTATCTCTCTGAAGCTATACATCCCACTTCATTCCCCCCTCCCCCACTTAATACCCGTACTGTACAAACCACCCCGATAGACCTCTATACAATCATGTCGCCGCCAGCCATTATAGCTCCTTCCATCCTGAGCGCGGATTTCGCGACTCTCGGAAGTGAATGCTCGACCAAGATGGCCCAGGGATCAGACTGGCTACACGTTGATATCATGGACGGTCACTTCGTCCCCAACATCACCTTCGGAGCTCCCGTCGTCACCAAGATCCGTTCCCACGTCGACCGTCCCACTCAGCCTCATGGACGGGGCACCTTCGACTGCCATATGATGATCATGGAGGTGAGAATCTCAAAACTACCCCGCGCAATTCTACGAACCGTGCGCATTGAATGAATTCCGGTTATTCCGGTTCTTTCGCGCAAAAAAAAAAAAAAAAAAAAAAAAAAAAAAAAAAATCCCAGCTGATCAGTCCCCGTATACTTATCTAGCCCCATAAATGGGTCAAAGACTTCAAGTCCGCCGGATGCGACCTTTACTGTTTCCACTACGAGGCCGCCGTCGCTTCGGTCGCAGCCACAGAGCCCGCAGACTCGACGACCACCCGTAAAACCAGTCCGAAGGAATTGATCCGCTACATTCACGACGAGGGCATGCAGGCCGGTATTGCTATCAAGCCTGACACGCCGGTCGATGTGCTGTGGGATATCCTCGAAACCGAGGACGAGAAGGAGCGCCCCGACGTGAGTGACACTTGGACAAATAAACGAAAATCTCGGGTGTCATCCGTGCTAACTATGTTTTTTCAACCTGCAGATGGTCCTAGTCATGACCGTTCATCCTGGATTCGGCGGCCAGAAGTTCATGGCCTCTGAATTGCCCAAGGTGCAGGCCCTCCGTGAGCGATACCCCAACCTGAACATCGAGGTTGACGGTGGACTGGGCCTCGGAACCGTGGATCAGGCCGCTGAGGCCGGTGCCAATGTTATCGTCGCTGGTTCGGCTGTTTTTGGCGCTCAGGATCCCGGCGACGTCATCGCGAAGCTGCGCGAAGCTGTGAACAAGCACCGTAAGGATTAAATAAAATTTATAATTTCATGTGATACGATCTGTTCTTTCATTACACGCTTTTCTTACCTTTGGGTTGTAAATTACTTTTCTTGGCTCATTTGCTGACATGTGATGGCCAAGACAAAGGTACAAGTAACCGCTACGAGGGTAAACTCTAAGATACATACTTAAAGTAAATGAAAAAGAAAGGTATAATGATTAATGATAAAGTTTCAATATCGGCCCTCAAATTATAATCAATGTAGTAAACACACAGCGCTGGTATCTTTACAGGGTAATCAAAAGGAGAAAACACAAAGAAAACGAAATAGAAACAAGGAGCGCGGATGAAAAAAAAAAGTTGCCAGTCATAATGCGTCGCGTCATAAGCAAATCAGCGGGGAAATTTTAAGAAAGTTCAATGACAGGAATAAACCTATCAAGCCATTCCAGTTGAACCCATTTTCTTCGCCTGTTTGCTCCGAGCGACCTCGACGTCCTCTCCGCTTTCCGATTCTTCGTCGATGGTTTCCTCCTGACCAGCTGTCTGCGCCTGGTCATCGCGCAATGACGCCAGCATCTCTGCATGACCACCAGAAATAGACTTGCGAATATCCTGCGCCACCTTCGCCTTCTCCTCCGGGGACGTGGCGGAAACGATCGAGCCCCGATGGTGCTCAACTAGTCCTAGTGCTTCAGCATTATCAGCATGAAAATTAGCAGACGATACCGCGGCACACTCTGGCACCAGAGGTGGCCGCTTGGAGCTGCTCGCTGCAACGATCTCGGGAGCAACCGATGATCTCCGACGTACACTGTCTGCGCCTCCTTCCTTCTTCAACTCCTCCTCACCGGCGGCTGGAGTCGGCTGCTGTTGTGGAGCAGAGGTAACCGGGGCCGGCTTCTCGGATTTACCCTCCTTAGCCTTGGCAGCGGCCTCTTCGCTCGCCTGGCGCAGCGCAACGGTAATCGAATCATCTTTCTGGACTTCCTTGACGGGCGGGTTCTGGATCTTGATCGTGCTCTGCTTCGGCGCTGTAGGCTCCGACGGCGTAGAGATGGCAGGGGACCCAGTGACCGGCTGGGCGGTTGAAGTCGCGGGCATACTATCATAGTCTTCGACGCTGTTGACCTGCATTCTCAGCTCACCGTATTCATTCCACTCTTCGATTTCCTCGAGGTCCTATACCACATCCGTTAGCTATATATCCATCTATCTATACCAGCTATTAAAAGAAGTAGAGAAAGAAAGAATAGTGACGTACCCCGATGACTGAGCCGAATTTGACCAACCCCGGCAGCTTCCTACCCTTGGAGCGACGACCCCAAAGCTTCCGGGCGGCATCGTCGGTGGCGACGTCAATTGCGCGAAACGGGAGTTTGTTGGCCTTGAGAATGGTCTCCAATCGGGCCGTGGCGGTGACGATATGAGACGACCCCGCAGTCAAGGAAGTGTACAAGTAAAGCGTGGTGTCGGACATTCTCGCGAGTAAGATCGATGATTCTCGAATGAAAAAAAAAAAAAAAAAAAAAAAAAAAAAAAAAAAAAAAAAAAAAAAAAAAAAAAAAAAAAAAAAAAAAAAAAAAAAAAGAATTAAACCTGCGATCGATGCAGATATGAAATGGCAATAGTCATTCAGGGGCGGGGAGAAAAGAAAGGGAAAAGGGTAAAAAAAAAAAAAAATAGATGGGTTTGTTCCAAAGCACGTCCCACCAGCGTTTTGTTTATATTTCTCTCCCTTATTATTGATTCGCCCTTTTTATTTTCTTTTTCCTTTTTTCCTTTTATCCTTTTCTTTCCAACACCACCTTCACAATGTTAAGACAAAAAAAAAAAAAAAAAGGAGTAATAAATTCTTCCTATGACGTGGCTGCTTCTTGCAACCAATGCGCAAGTCACGTGTCCGATAATGGCCCTGATCAGGTGCCGGAAATAGAAAAGATACGTCTCATTGACTGGAGAGGGAAAGGTTTAAAAAAAAAAAAATTAAAAATAAAACATTAAGAGAGAAGAGAGAAATCCAATCTTATTATATGGAGAATGAGAATTATGTCACTGTGGTCCCTTCTGGTCTGTTTTTTTTCGCTGTTCTTGTCTCTCTACCAGTTCCATGGACCATAGCTCTGCTTTTGTTGTGGCAAGCTGACGTCAGGTGGGTTCATCATTGCTTTCTTGTCCAGGAACCAAGTTCTTCGGTTTGAGGTCATTTTATCGGGTTTTTGGGTGGATTTTCTAACTTGGGCATTACTTTGGGGTGGTTGATTGTATGTTAGAGGGTTGTGTGGATTGTTGGTTTATATTGTTGGGTGGTGTGCTGGGATTCTTTTCAATGATATAGTACTTGTTTTGATGATGTCAGTGTAGTTGGGGTACCGTAGTATTGTATACCTGTCGGATATTCAATGAGGATACTTATATTTTAGGATTCGGGGGGGGGGGGATACAATCTAAAAAGCTACAATACTAATAAAAATACTACTAGTAGAAATAATAGTACTTCAAGGGATAGTAATAATAGTATTTGTAGCGACTTTCATACAAATGTTGATTTAAGAAGTTGTTTTTCTCTGTTGTTCCTCAAAACCAGCATGATATAATATACTAGTAATCCACTAGCCATACAATCACAATATCCGAACCTTTAAAATGACAATACAAAAAATGAACAACATGAAAGAATCTATAATACTCTCATGAATATATATTCATACCTAATAATAATACAACCAAACCTCAACCTCCACCCATGCATTTTAGAAACCAACAACCATTACAAATAAAAGTTTGTCAAAATGACCACATACCTAAACTACAAATACCATACAACCGTACAACCAAATCATGACTTTGCATATACACTATGCCCCGAACACGGTCGAGTGCATCAGATCGACGGTTAATTGATAGCCGGATCGCGATATGTGAGTGCTCATATGCAGATATGCATATATATTGCCTGAAGGAGGATTTCACCAGATGATGAATCAAGAAGTATACGATACTTTGGTAGATGTGCTTTGTATCGTGCATTTATGCATGTAGTATAAAGTTGAGGGTCAGCTATGCGAGTGAGCACAGAGGGGTGTTTGTTGGGAAGGGTTGAATAATGGTTTCTGGTGTAGTGAATGATTCTGCAGCAGGTATCCTGGTAGTAGAGACTGATTGGCATAGAAAATCTGGACTGAATGCTGCTAGCAATGCAAATATGAGCGAGCCATCTCGTCCGGTAAAAGCCGCGGTAGCAATTATCCAGTGAAGTTGTTTATTGGAGGCAAGTATGCCCTTATCTTCTGACTGCTCGATGGTTGTTAGTAGTGAGGAAGGTTCAAGCGGAATAAACCGTTGGAGACATTCCATCTGATCAGCGAGCCCTGATCAATCACAATGGTAGAGTCATTTGGGTTTTCCAAACTCATCTCAGATATGCAACGAAGCAGTTGCAGCCGCATAAAGGATCTTTTGCCACCGACAAATTCTCGGTATATACGGGTATGATTGACACTAAATGCCGGTCTCTCCCCGCGCCGTTGAGATTCTCTCATCGAGGATGGGAACTCATAACCCAAAGGCCCACTGCGATTGTCCTATGTTTATCCTCCGTAGATTGTCTACTCGGATGAACACCGGCCTGCGCAAAGGGGAAAACGGAGATCACTCTGAATCCACACGGCACATAACGGAAAGTGCACAACAAGGGCATGTGAGGGTACTCTGTAATTCCCGATTCCATTCAACCTGAAGGTTTAGACTACGGAGTAACTGGGGATTTTTCTAAGGTGTAATCTCCGAAGCGGGTTAATTTTAGATAGCCGTTAAATTACCAAAAAGAGTAAATGATGGAACGAACCGGTGACGGGGAAATTTCGGCTTTTGTGGATAGTAAGTAATTAACTTTTCTCCCTGGCGATATCTTTGGTCGACTCTATTAAGGGGGGGGGGGGGGGGGGGGGTTGGGGGGGTAAAAAATTTTAAAGGGGGGGGGGGGGGGGGGGGGGGGGGGGGGGGGGGGGGTTTGCAAAGGTTAAAAGATTATTAAGGATGGGGTTCTGAGATCGAGGGTTTTGTTTGGTTTGTTTGAAGCGTATGAGACAGGACAAATAGTAATATTGTCGACCGAGTAAATGAGTAAGTGTAAAGTAGTTTCTGTGGTTCAAACAGATCTTGTGACTCTGGCCGTCTGATCTGCGGGGTTGCACTTGTGATAGTAAAAAAACAACACAACTTGTTGAGTTTTAAGGTCCATCTGCAATTGTTCTGATTGTGCTCTCTTACCGAGTTGTTTGTTTCTCTTGTGTCTTGTAGCCTTGTTTTACATTGAGCTGGCTGTGCATTTTTTGCCTCTTTGAATTGGTGAAATGTTTCCCACCAGTTGTTGTTGTTGTTGTTACTGCTGCTTCAAGGTCAGACCACAAGGCTGGCACTCAATAACTGCACTCCGCAGACAACCGATCAATCTAGGTTCCCGCCATCAGGCCTGAGCGCATCCTATCACCTACCCCGACAATAAGCCCGTCACGTAGTCTACGTGATCAACAAAATCCTTTCGCAGCTGGAAACTTGGCTGGTATCCAAAATCTTTTCCCCCCCTGTCTGACTTGGGTGAACCCAAGGCTACCAACATGGTTTTGACGCGTCATCGGCAGAAAAAAGAATTAATAATAATTATAGTCGTCTATTCAAAGCCCCGTAGACATAGTGGCTGAATTGTCTTGTTGCCCTACGGCAGCCATAAGATCTGGCGTAGACAAAATGACTGAGTCGCTGGGTTGAGTCACCCAAGTGCAAACTGGTATGTTTCCAGATCTGGTTGTGGGCAGGGCGAAGGGAAAGCTATACCACTTGAAACACGCCGACTCTCTGTCTCGGAACCTTAATGAAGATGATAAGCTTGTGGTGGCTGTAGATGAGAGCGTTAGGTATCCGACATGGTGGTCAGCATGAGGCGTCATAGAGCCTGGCCAGGCAAGCACAGCCTTGTGCATGGCGCGCGGGAGCTCTTTGTTTGAGATGATATCCAACGGATAATATGTCCGGGATGTGATGCTCGGATTTGGCTGACCCAAACATTTCAGACAGGGGTGATAGAGTAAGGCAGAAACGAGGATTGGGCATTTTGAGGATCATTCGCTGTCATCGAGAGACGATCAGGGTTAATTTTTTTGGTTTCTCCCCTGCGTGCCTGGTTCAGGTAGATTGATTGCTGTACACAACCGCATTGTCTCAGGTGTGCTATGCATACTGATAGCCTGAGTCACTGTACAAATCATGCCTTTTTTTTCGGAGGCATCGGGTATATCAAACCCGTCAAAAGCCTATGGGATATGTTCCGCCAATAAACATAAAGTACATACAAGGTGAGATCACATTCAGTGCACGGATAGGTATGTATTGGTACTTGCAGGTACATACATACCTAAGGCACTTGGCTGCGTCAGGTACTAATAGACATACATACATCCTTCGTCCGTCGTCATTTTTTCCAAAGTACGGAGTGTAACCTCAGGGTTCCGAAGTGGAGTGCATTATGACATTGTCGCTCACTGGGTCTTGATTTTCTTCTGATTATCCCTCCGCAAAATAGCTTCGAAGAAAATTCTTTCTGCTTCGCTCTTCTAAATGGACCACAGTGGTACCTGCCTATGTAGGTGTAGATGCATAAAATCACAGATAGTCAATACTAGTGTGTGCCAACGTTTAGAGATCCTTAACCTATCATTTGACTGTGACAGGGACTGACGACGATCCATGGTCCCACTTGCAGCCATGTCGATCGTTGATTTGTCAAATTGAAGTATTTCCGCCCCCCCCTTCCCTTGGAGGGGTCGTTCCGACATTTCTGGAAGGACGAATAGTGGTGGTGGTGGTAGTACTATTTTGGTGATGATATGATCAGGAAAGTATTGGACAGCGTACACACCAGGAGATGTGTTTGTATGTACCTTACATGCCACCCCTCTCCCCTCTTCGGTATTTATGGCTGCTACTATGATGATCAGGTGATTTGGGTTGATCTAAATGGGGTGATGATTCTAGGCATTGCTTTTGCTAGGATGTATATGGTAGTTGAATAGTGATAGTATAATGACAGGGGGTGGGTTGTCAGGTTGCAGAATCGTTAGATCTGAGGATTCACCCCGGTAAACCGTAAGAGACGGTTGGATTCCCCACATCACTCAGATTGCCCATCTAAGCAATAATGGCAGTAATTGTCACGATAATTAAACGTGGTGGAGCTGTTATGAGGATACCGCGGATATTTTGAAAACATTTCGTCATAGAGGGGTCAGTTGGTCACTTCTAGTAAACACAAACCAAGGAACCGGTGAACAACAACTCAGGTACCGATGGATTCGAAGGACCTTCTAGATTAAATTCAGATCGAGTCAAGTCGAGCCTGAGTAATGAATTCTACTTGATTATGGGGAGCAGAGAAAATTCTGGGCCACACTCCTGGTACGTAGTATTGGTTGCTAAGATTGGATCTTCTAAACAGCGGTGACTCCAGGATTGGCGGTGGATATCGGGTTTTCAACGGATGAAACAACGGTGGGATGGGGATTGTTTTCTGACCGCTGGAATTTTCTGCATGGAAAGGGGGAGGACTATTCATGAAACTGCACCTGTTGGTCATTATCATAGACTGGTCCGAGATAGGTAATGTGTCTGGACTCCGGACTCTGGTGTGATGTTTGGTGGGAGGTGATAAATCCACTTGTCCGATAGATAGCGAATTTTCACCCGCGACTACCGTTCTTTTTCTTGCCTGAGCGCCTGGTTGGCGTCCCTCATTATCACGTGTTACACGTGATATACCGTATTGGGGGCCGTAGAGCGAAGGCCCCACAATTTCCTTCTCATCAAATGATCGATCGTCCATCGATAGTTTCGAGATCGACCGGTTACCACACAATAGAAGCGGATCCATCGTAGAACTCAGAAGCCGAAAAAAAAAAAAAAAAAAAAAAAAAAAAAAAAAAAAAAAAAAAAAAAAAAAAAAAAAAAAAAAAAAAAAAAAAAAAAAAATCAAGGACTTCCGAATTACGGAGTACACTGTGTACGCAACTCTATTATCTTTGTGTTCGTGACGACCTCGGATCCTGTGCGGCCACGCGCAGAATTCTACACCGAACCTTGGGAACTTCCCGCGCGGGTACAAAACCATGGGTTCGCTGACAATCTCCGTCATAGGTTACTGCGACCGTTGGCTACCAAGGGCTCATTCATAACACGACAGGATTACTATAACCGAAACTGCGAGATAGACGACAAGTGCCAACCACAGGAACCAGTAGTCCATGGAGCGACTATCTTCGCTACCCAATTCTATTGCACGGACTGGTTTCCCGAATGGCAAAGCCAGTTCTTCGTACAAGATCTTGTAGAATGTCGACAAACGCTTGGACGTCGGCAAATAGATCCTTTTTTTTTTTTTTTTTTTTTTTTTTCCCGTCGTCTACCCCCTCTTCGAATCCACGGTATTAGTGGGTTGATCATTCTTGTTGGTTATCACATAGCTTGCAACGCTGTTCATTATCGTGATCGACTGATATGGAAGGAATGAATAATAGTGGACATAACAAGGACACCTCATTGATTACTAGGTATGGAGACAAGAGAACCAGAACGGGTGTAGGTCAAACGACGTGGCAGACTTCGAGTCGATGGGGGAAAATTGGCAGAGACCCGAATGGTCTGTACGTCATTGGCAAAGAACTAGAAGAGAACGACTAATAGGGCCCAACTTAGAAAATGTGGGTGTTAAGTTGTACGGAAAGCTGCGTATCATACCTAGGGGCTAGGATAGGTTGTTACTTGTTAGGTACCTAATGATAGTAGTGATGGAGTAATGGAGGGGAAGAGGTACGACGGTAAGTAACGCCGGTACCAAACTTGCCCAAAGATTTCCCGCTGTAGGCGCCCTTCATGGAGGTAATAGTAGTATTTGATTACTTTTACTGACGGAAATTCCATCAAGGTCCCGTCGTACTTGTCCATCTACGGAAGAAGTCAACTGAATCTAAACTCTTTTAAGGGACTGACGACTAACCAGGTGAAATTGACTACCATCTTTAGTTTACAGTTAGTTAGGTATATCTAACCAACTAATCCAGAAAAGGGAAGTACTAATAAAAGCAGTCCTGATGACTGATCACCCAACGCATCTTTCCTTTCTTGCTCTCTTTCTGGACCGGCTGCGTGTCTGCGCAATCCGTTTCGCTGCCTCACTTCGGGGCTCACACCGTGTTCCTGTCCTGCTCTTGCACCTCTGACTCGTTGTTCTCTCAAAGCCATAGCGACCTTTTTTACTTGTCCCCATGATAATAGTAAATCCTCTGACCTGAGAAAGATTCGAGATGCGTTTGACCAGTCAGCGTGTCACCTTCCCCCCCCTTTTTTTTTATTTTTATTTTTATCCTTATTTGATTTTCATTTTCGTGTTGCTTTTCTCTTCCTCTGGGGCGCCTTTTTGGCTCCCGACTTCTGTGGCATTCAGGCCGCTAATGCAATTTTAGTTAGACCAAACAATGACGATGAGAATAACTTCTATTTGCCCCAGGCTTTGGGATTGTCCCTCCATAGATAGACTCGTACTAGTGTTCTGATCATCAGGGAAAAATAATAATCAAGAAAAAATTAGGATTAGTCCCACGATAATTTTAGAGGGGAAAAAAAGAATAGAAAAATAAATCAAATAAATAAAACAAATAAAACGAAAAGAAAAATAAATAAAAAAATTAAATTAAATAAAATGGAAAATAAATAAAATAGAATACTAGAAATTAAAATCAATCAATCACAAATGATATTTTTTGTTTTAGTTTTTACTACTTTCCCTACACAGAGTAATAATGATAAAATGGATAAATAAATAATTAAAAAAAAAAGAAATTTGTTCACACCATATCTCTCTTTCTTTTTCATTTCATTTTATTTTTTTTTTCAATTTGTTTTCTTCTACCCCCCCTTCCAAAAAAGACAAACCGAAATGTTCCAGACCCTCTTTCTTGCTACCCTTTTATCCATCCATGATCACTCTCATTCCTCCCGGTCCACACTACCTTTCCTGCTTTAGTGCAGCTTAGCACTGACCAATCTTTTCTTCCATCTCATGGAGCGTCATCCCCGCCCCGGGTGGTTTCCCAAGTTTCAAACTTCCATGAACTACTGCTCTCTGACGGGCCTTTTGTCTGGTCTTCTCGTTCTCTCCATAATCTCATACACCCAACTTGCCCACTCATCCCTCCTTTCCCCGTTTCGTTCCTCTATTGTACTCCGTAGCCCGGACCATTTGATCAGACTGGGCTGTGGAGAGCTTTGGGTCCGATTCTTAAATTCATATCTTTCTCGCCTCCTTCCCCTCTACTTTTTTTCCTTCCCAGCTACAATTATTTATCAACTATCACATCATCCCCTCCATACTTGGATTTCTCATTTTTCATCTTTCAGATCCTTATATCTTTCACGTTCTTCTTTCTTCATTACTTTCTTTGTATATACATTTATATACAAGTGCTTTCTACCCTTCCCCTTATCTTGATCACGCCCCCTTATCTCCTTATCGCTTATCACATTCCTCTTTATTTACCTTAACCACCCTCAGCGACATATTGTGGAATCGATTCAGATATTCCAGTCAGTCCTTTTTAATATCGCTTTCTCTTCAACTGGTATACTAATACCGACTATTCAGAACCTCTACCTTTTTTACCCCAAGAGTCATTTGGTACTGATAGCAGCTCTTTCCTGCCCCGTCACACGTGAGAAGGCATCACTCGAGAGAGGATATCTTTTCCAACATGGCTGTCAATATGGCCGACGACGAACTCTTCACAAGGGCCATTTCTGGGTATCGGGACGCTTTTTTGGTTCGGCATTCCCATCTCTCGGAAATGGAGCGCAATGAACTTTGGACACAACGCTTGAGTCAGTTCATGCCTGCTACGGCCTCTTCCTCTTCACCCAGCTACCGCCCGGTTTCTGGTTCTGGCATCATTGATAATGGCGGACTATCTCTCGAGAAATCTGGGAAACGGTCTCGACAGGATACTCCTCGGACTTTACCTGGTTCTGGTCTACCTCCGACGAAACGACGTGTCACCGTATGTGATCTATCTTGGTCTTCTGCTCCCGCCTTTCCTCCACCTCTCCGTTTCTAACCCATCCTGTGTTCCTGTTGCGCTACTCTGTCATCTCACTTTTTTCTCTGCTCTCCCGCCAACAGTCCCTGGATTGACACTTGGCAGACTCCGGAACCCCCGGTGACAGTTGACTTGACGCGCGAACTGTCGCATGCGTCCTCGCCGGCTGCTCCCCAGGCGATTCGGAAACTCTCTAGATCGAATTCTCGGAAGGAAGGCTACACCGGTCTTGGGGCTTCCCGGCACACAACCATGGTTCGCTCGCAAAGTCAGCAGACTCCAGCCTCCCACCGACCGTCGCTGGCAACCACCGTGGCCGGACAACGACACTCATATGGACCCCAGCGTGTACATCGTCGCCTCGACCATGTCAACGAATACTCCCCGTCCGAATATGCGAAGCAGTACTTGGATGACTACCAGGGCCAAAGCGGACCCTCCGCCCTTACGATGGCGCTCTCTACGGACTCCCCTTCGACTGGATTTCAGCAGTCCACTCCTTCCTTCGAGTCACAGCACCACGGACAAACGGACCTGGTCCCCGAGCTGAATGGATTCGGAAATCATCAACTGGCTGACCAACCGGCTCAACCGGCGTCGGCTGGAGTGGAAATGAGTCGGAGCACGACCACCGACTCCATATGCGGAGGTATTGGGATGATGAGATTCGATTCGTCGGGGCCGAATCTCAACCCTAATTACACGTTCCCTTTTCCCTCTTCAGACTTCATCCCCCCCACGTCTCCCATGAACGTTCCGTTCAACAATCCCTTCCTGCCCACTTCTCGTGGCGCAGATCAAATATCGTTCCCATTCACCGAGTCCTCGGCCCCATCAATTTCTTGCTCTGCCCCTGCTGCGTCTTTCGCCCCGTCATTGTCCGTTCTTTCCACTTCCCCTGCCACTGAAATGAAGCATTCCATGTCTTCTGAGAGCACTAGCTCGTCTACTTCACAGCCGTCCAGGGCGGCTCGGAGGACCCAGGAACAGATTGCTCAGGGTGCTAGACCTATTGCACCTAAGATGGAGTCGCAGAGCATGTCTCCATCCAAGTCTGCAGAGCAGACTAAGATGATCCGCATCTCATCCTCCGATGGCACTTCTAAGGAGGTTGCAGCCATCCCCAAAGCCTCAATCCAGCGACCACCACGCCCCAAAACATATTGCAATATGTGCAATGACCAACCTGATGGCTTTCATGGGGAGCACGAGTTGCGTCGGCATATTGAGCGGGTTCACGCTGTGATTCGCAAGGTTTGGGTCTGCATTGATATCTCCCCTGATAAATCATTCTTGGCCAACTGCAAAGCTTGCCGGAATGGAAAGCGATATGGTGCTAACTACAACGCTGCCGCTCACCTACGTCGCACACATTTTAACCCCTGCCAGCGCGGTCGGGGTGGACGTGGCAAAGACAGTGAGAAGCGAGGCGGAAAGGGGGGTGGCAACCATCCCCCAATGGAAACTCTCAAACATTGGATGATCCAGAAGGAAGAATTTGTCGTGGAGAATGCCCATAATTCCCAGAACCTCATTGACCAGGATACCCTGAGCGATGATCTTGTCCCAGTTCCAGCCTCCATATCCACAGAGGATATGTTGAATGGACTATCGACGGTCTCGCCAGAAGACTTTCCTGCTCAACACGGGTTGGAGTCGGGTTTAATGAACGGGTATGATTCATTTAATTCTTTCCCCCAGATGGGCATTAGCTCTTCACTTGATCCCTCATCATGCTATCTCAACTCTCAGACTCTTCCTCCTGAGATTGACTCGTACGTGTGATTTTCCAATTTTGATTAGACTTACGATATTGCGGATTTCTTGTTGATATTTCCATCTATTCTTTTTCCTCTTTGAGAGTTGTCTTATATTGCTTTCCTCTTTACCAAATCTTTTATCTTTATTATACTTCATTTCTCTAGGACCCGAGAAAGTCGGACTCCCCGCTTTTATTTCGCTTGGTTTTTTTTGCTCGTGATTTTGCGTTCATCTTTCTTCGATTTTTTTCTTCTATTCTCCACTTCTTTATCTTTTATATCTTTTTTTCTTTCTTCTTCTATTCTCTTTTTTCGATTCATTTGATATTTCTTTGCAACCTTCTTCCTCTTTGAGACTGCAGGCGCAGGTGACCCGGTCCTCTATGAAACCCGCCGGGTGATACGACATAATGTGTGATGATGAACAGTGACTTCAACAAAACTCAGACTTACTCAATATATTTAAATTGGTGAACTTATTCGAAAAAGAAAAACGAAGGCCCTCTTCTCGCCCCCCAATAACGGCGAAGAGAGGATGTTCGCGCCGCGATAGCTGCAGCCACAACTCCTTTGACAACTAGCTACGCTCTGAAGCTCCTTATTCACTAATTACATTGCTCTTGTCTGCCCAGGGATTCTTGCAAGGCGTAGTCTGGAGAGTTGGTCCTTTTGCAGGGAATTAAATGATCGAGGGAGGTATGCTTACTTTCCTCCGGTAACAGAAGGGACTGCAATATTTGAAAGCTCCATGACTCTTGAGTGCCTTGAGGCATCACTGGGTTCGCTCCAGCTCAGGTGGAGTATGATGACATGGCTCACATAATGTGAAGCACACCTTGGGATCTAAATGATAGAATATCCTCTGTACAGTACAAGCGTTCGGGACTAACCTTTTTTTTTTCTTTCTTCTAATCTACCGTTGCACAGTGCTTCTGAATATATCATCTTACTGGGGACTTATTACAAGGGAGATAATAATACAAATAATGCTTAAGAAATATGACTCAAGTGTGTGCAAGCTCTTGACTCTATGTTCGATGTAGTATGTCCGAGTCCACTGATCCATAGATACATACATGGCATGGAAGCGATTGTAATATTGGTACGTCATGTCTAGTGCTACTCTAGGTCGACCCTCAAATCTACGGTGGATTTTATATTCATTGGACAAGACGAGAGACCACTGTTCTTGCTGGATATATTGTCAGTCTTGTGGAGCCAATCAATGGCCAATCATAGGCTGGTGACTGTAGTCTATACTTTCTCTTTGATCTCGAAATTACCTAGGTGTTAGCGACGTCAAATGATTTTCTACACCTTGTCTTCGACATTATTACCGAGAGTGGTGTCACCTTTTTTTCGATTGATGGCTGCCTTGATCATACATCTCCCTGACTCCGACCTCAAAATAGCATCACATTCTCAGACTTGAAGTTCATTTTTGCCGATCCGCTCGGGAGATCGCCAATATTTTGTGTCTTTCATATGATTTGACGGAGTAATATGTTACGTAGAGAACTCCTTCACCATGGATGTTTCCCTGCAGAGAATGCCTGCTCACGCGTGTACTTCCGAAATATTCACCAGGGGAAGACACTCTGATTGGTATGGAATTGATTCTCCCTGCAATGGATGGTTTTATCTCTGCCTATTTTCTCTGAAGAATGATTGATTCAGCCAATCACCGGATGATATCTCATTTTCTTCCTTGGTTCTCTCAAGGTCTGGCCATGGTTACTTTTTTTATTTTCGAGCCCTTCTTCCGATTGGATGCTCAGGCAGTCACCTCTCAGCTTTGAAGACACACAAAGACTAATGGGAGATGTCAAAGGAGCAACAAACTCCTTGGATAACCCGGCAGATCAGCTGCGCCTTGCTGGCCTGACAGAGGTGTCATGTCATGGAAAAACCATTAAACGTGTGGCTTGTGGGAAAAAGAAGAACAAGAGCCGGTTATCCTATCACGAGGGAGGAGGATTGCCAATGAGAACCCGTGCCGAGTTCCATTCTGCCCAATCATGATGAGAGAACGAGTGGGAAAGAAAAAAAGGGTACTGAATGTGGGGCAGAAATAAGGCTGTGGCTGTGGAAGGAAGGGGCTGTGTAATTTTGAACGATTTCTTTTCTGTTCTCTTCCTTACGGAATAGAAACTATTGACCTCAGGTGGGCCTCTGTGAGTTGTCTAGACCTATTGTTGAGATTGTTGGGATCATGATATAAAATGCGATAAATTTGTATCTACGTAGTATATATATATATATATATATATATTTGTATAAATGTGTATATATAATGGAA